>CAVNYN010213182.1:0-65366 GCA_963692815.1 Nyctanthes arbor-tristis
TACAATATATTTTCCCGATTAATAATATTTTTCAGCCAATGAGGCCTAGCCATTTGGTTAGGTGCTAGGCTGAGGTACTGGGGACCTAAAGGTCCCTATATGGATATTTTTTATATTTTATTGTAGTGTGTATTTCTACTAAATGTGGGTTTGTATTGTTGATTTTCTTGACGCTATGTTTCAGAAGGATAAATATCTATACGTATTTGTACCACTATGATGCAGATTTGTAATTGTACTTTAAAAAATAATATGTTTCGATTTGAGCAATGACTTTTTTCTTAATTTTTTCAATTTTTTAATTTTTTATTCTCTTTTACCTTATCTATTTAATTTTTTGAAATAAGATTCACTATTCAATTTAATAACGAATATGTATTTATCATCATTTAATTGTTTACTTTATGAATAAAGTTGATTATGCAATGATGGATAAATGTTCATATGATTAAAATATTTGTAATTTATAATTTTTTAGCAAAAAATTTGTAGTTTGTAATTCATAAAACAATGAAAATTAATTAATATGAATAAGAAACTTAATTGATAACACGTATTTGTCAAATAATAAAAAAATAATAATAGAAATAAATATGAATGAGGAGTTTACTTGATAACCCATATTTATCGGATAATAAGTTTCTTTTTAGAACTTTTATTTTTTATGAATTGTCATTCAATTTAATTAAGCACACACATATACATATATATCGTTAGTTTAGGTTAATTGAAAATAATTGTAATTTTTTCTTACAATGTCATTTATTTAAATTAGTATCAAAAAATAAAATGATATTTATTTGCGTTAACAATAGCAATAGGGTTAAATTTTACTGTAAATTATAGTTAACTTAATATGACAAGAACAAAATTACGTTATTATTTGGTTGATGTTAAAAATTAATTATTTCTTATTGAGTAATATAAACTTACAAAATTTCAGCATACAATAAATAAATAAATAAATAAACCTTATAAATTTTATATTATTTATTTTTTAAAAAATAATTTGATATTCATTCTTCCCGTATAACGCACAAGTGAAAATCTAGTTAATTAATATAATAATAAAGGAAATGGAGCCAAAGGTAGTTTCTTATTTTGTAGATAAAAAAAAAAGTACAAGTAAAATGTAAATTATAAAAGATATATTATCCTAATAGTACCATCTACAATATTATCATTGTGGAAAATCTTATTTCTACATAAATTGTGTATATAGTTTGCAAAAAAGGTAAAGGCTATACTCAGATGGGATATAATGCATTTTCTTTTCCTTGAGTTTCGATCTAACACCTTATATTATGGTACTATATGGTGTCATATGACCATATGACGTATATCGAAACACACTATATGGGAAACTACAACGACGTAGCGTGTATCGATACATGCAATATGTTTGTATAGCACCATATAGTGCTATACATATAATTTTATATCACTTTTACATTTTCCTTATATAAGAAAATGACAAGTAGTTTAACTAGACCTGTAGCCAGATGTTGATTCAAGGTTGGAATTTCACGAGGAGTGTTATTTTTCTAGAGTAGAGACTACTATCCAGTCTAGTTCGTATTTTTACATTGGGGGTGGGTAGATAATATAATAAATACATAGAGACAACTATCCAGTAAAATAGTGCCAACTTCATTGAAGACTAGCCTCCAATCTAGATAAATAATATTATTCTTTCATGTGAGGTAATGCTCATTATGTTCCCCCTCCTGTTTTCTTATAATGTTTTTTCTAATATTAATAAAATTGTAACTTGAGTTTAGATTTTCGAGTCGAGCTATAGAAAAATATGTGCAAATATAACATAACTCTATTTTTATTGTAAACGTCAAAATTCACATTCTTTATGCGTCAATAGATCTCCAACTATGTCACGTTATACTTACACACCACACATGCACGTGAAGTGTTATTTGTACATATAAGATACAAAAATTATACACACACTTCTGAATTTAAACACACATCAGTTGTCTTTTTAAGAAAGACAGGACAAAAATATTTAAGTAAATATAAGAGGGGATGTATAAATTTTGTACGTAAAGTATGTACAAATAGTATTTCTCTCCATACACACCCAAATCCAACTTTAGGCTAAAGATTCGGTGAACATCAGCAGTCAGCACGTGAGCACAAATTCTAAGATTAAAGTTCGATGTATGTATCCAAACTATGATTACATGTATCCACATGATACGCATATATGTAACTGCATCACTTATATAGGTGACATAATTGTACATATAAGTGTTAGAAAATTGTTGTTTCTTTAGATAAATAATATAATAATAGACATTAATCCAGTTATGACACTTACTAAATGTATCGTTAGGATATCTCCCATGCCATGTAGATGATGAGTCACATTGAAAAAAATACATCCAGTAATTGTGAACATGTTCAAGTATGAGAAATTTGGTGCCGTTATGACACCAGACAGATAATGTGATATAATATCAATCGTTAACGTTATTTGAGAAGGGTGTGCTGATATACTGACGATATTATTATGCCATTAATAATAACACCACACATTTAGTATTTAAATGTTCCTATCAATAATTGATAGCTGATTTCTATAGAGTCAAGAACCAATAAAAAATAACCAAGTCACATGTATTTCATTGGTTCTTGGGTACCACTCTATATAGGAGTTCAATCTGACTCGATAAAAAATTGATAATTGATAATGAGCTACCATGCAACTTACTCAATCTACACAAACTACTCCTAAACCGCCTGAGCCAAAACCACCTACAGCAGAACCTCTACCTCCTACCACTTCTAGACTCTTACAGATGATGGTTAAAAATCCCATCTCTAACTTCTTACACCAAAATCTACAAGACAATCATCCCTCATTTCCCATCCTTAAAGACGAACCATCATCTGGAGAATCCTCTGTCAAATCTTCAAAGGGTCTGGAAGGGGTAGGAGGTAGAGGTTCTGTTATAGATGGTTTTGGCTTGGATGGTTTAGGAGTAGTTTTTGTGGACTGAGTAGGCTTTGGTACATACGTGATTCTTCGTTTGGGAGGTCGCAATTTTCTTTCCCATTCTTCCGGGGTAAAGAATGCATTAGCAGAACTATCTGTTTCAGATTCTGATGGGAAAGTAAAGGTAGATGATAGAGGAGCTGTTTGGGCTATAGGATAATATCGTGTGGATGGGGGTACAGATATAGTTGTTTGACACTCTAGAAAGGTCAGTTATGCCTTGAAAGAACGAATCACCATTTCTTGAGAGTCAAAGGGTAATCTATTTTCTAGAAGGGTCATTATTTCATTGTGGATTTGTTGGATCTTTTGTCTGCAAGCGTGGATTGGGGTAAGCAAAGTTTGAGTTTGTTGTTGGAGTGACTGTTCAATCCTCTATTGGCTTTGATCAATCTTTTTTAATATATTGTTTTGGCTCAAAGCATTTTCTGATTGCCAGTTTAGCATGGCTTCGACTGCTGAGAGATTTTGCAAAGACCTATATAGTCTTCGAGTGGTAGGATTTGGTACCTTCCGCGAGTGAAAAGACTGATTTTTCTCAAAAGATCTCAATAGGGGAAAATCTTCTTGAGCTGGCGGATGGAATATATGAACTATTTGAGAAACAGGTGGTGAGGATGGATTGGACCAGTCCCACCTTTTATGATATGTTCATGATCATCATCATCTTCATCCCAGCCAGTACGAATAATGGGTTCATCTTCCTGTGGAGGAGGAGTAAATTTGACATAGTAGTCAAATTTTGCGAATGGTTCTCCAAGTAGTCCAATTGTTGGCTCCTGTTGCTCAAAACCTTGATGCAGCTGCATTTGGGATTTTTCTTTGTTTTTCTGCTAAGAACGTCGCGGACATGATTCCTCATCATAGGGGTCATTATCTTGGAGGCAACAAGGACAAAAATATACATCCCAAAAGCTATGTCAGTTTCCATCATCTTTGCTGTAAATAGGCCTGCCATTTGCATCAAAAGCATAAATAGGTATGACTTTTTTTTCATAATAAAATTGAGTGGGAAAGTATTGTGGCTTCTTTGGCTAAGTCTCTTGTTTTTCTGAAGTGGATTTCCACTTCTCCACTTGATTTTTTCAAGAATAGTGGCTCACTTGATTAGATAGGCTTTGCATCCTTGATGGTTGGTGCTTTTGATCATAACTGGTAATCCAAGTTTCTGGGATGAGCTTTATTAGCTCAGAACGAGGAATTTACCTAGGCACATATGTGCAGGAAGGCATATGATCAGTGTCCATTTGAATAAAAAAGGCATCATCTGTCCCTAGAATAAAAAAGGCATCATCTGTCCCTAGATTTGCAAAATCAAAGGAGTGGTTTTGGATACAATACAACATCTGACAGTGCAGGGTGGCTGCATATGTCATAGTAGATAGAACTGTCCCAACTATGTGGATCTGGATTTTCAAATCATTCATTAGCTGTGGATCCTTGATGGGCATATTGAAGTTTGGAAACATAGTAAACAAAACAGTTCCGGCATTGAGAGTAGTCTCCATTGTTGCTATGCAAGCATGCTGATAATCAGCATATCGTGTATCAAGCAGAACAATTTTGGAAACGGCAGGTAATCATTTTCTCTCATGGAGAGTAAGAGCGACTCTGAAGGTACCAAAGTGGATATGAGTATATCTAGATGATAGTCATTCTTTAAGGACCATATGGAATCTCTAGATTCACCATTTGCTCATGTTCAGTTGCTGGAAATAGACGCTGGTCAGACTTTAAAGTTTAGACATATTCTTTAACCTGAAGTTTTGATGACGGAAGGAGGCTCTTTATAGTCTCAGTAATAGATGCTTAGGCTTTATATATGTAAAGTATGGATTAACAAGAGGTAGGCTAGTGAGTGGAACTTTGTCATCATCAGACAAACAGGTAATTTCATAAAGATACTCCATCTTTGAAGAGTTTGATTTTCGTAAAGAAAAAAACAGGGGTAAGAAAACTTTCAGACGAAGAGGCTATATAACTGGATGGTTTTCTTCCTTAATATCAAAAAATCATTAGACTTTGAAGCTCTTAGGAACATACACAGACAAGAATAACAACCTGGATCTGATACCCCACTTGCGATGGGGTGCAAACCACATTATTCTATCCCTGAAACAACGCCAACTATGGCAACCAAGAGAGTTCCTGACTTTGAGGTTCTCACACCACTGTAATGGCTCTCATCAGTCGGTAGGAATTTTGCGGAGGATCACCTCAGAGGTACAACTGCATCACTACTTTGTGCTTGCTGTGTACGCCCTATAGAACTAAAATCTAATAATTCATAAGATATCAAGGAAGAAATAGGAAATTTAGAAGAACATAAGAATTACAAGAAGAGCTTATTTTATTCTTTGCAGTATTCTGCGAACTCTACCCTCCAAGGTTACAAAGGCACTCCTTATATAGACAAAGTAGTGAGGATACAATCAAAAGAGGTGACGTCACTGCATGCGTCACAGAATATTAATAATTTACATAGTGGCCGACACCTGGCTGACACTTTAAACATCCGGAAATAAGGCACAAAAATGTCCAAATACATATGGCCGACAAACTGAATGGTACATGATTCATTACAACACGTGTACTGACTATTAATGATACAGGTAATAATACAAACACAGGGATTAGATTCCTTACTGGTAAGATCTGGGTCATCTGGATCCGAAGGGTGGGTATCCAAAGCGTTTCCACCATGGCTAATTGTCTGGTTTCAAGTGTTCTTCCCATATTTGTTTTTCCAGATTTTCAAGGAAATCAGGATGAACGATATTTGTATCTTGAGAGTCTTGGAAAGCATTGTTATTCCAATCTGGTTGCGTCCTTTGATTCGTGTCTTCAATAATGGAGCTGAGTTTTTTGGACTTACTAGGTTCTGCAACTGTTGAAGGGCTGTTTGAGTGAAACAATTTTTCCCTTATTTCTTTGCCTTCTTTGGTCTATTCTGGATATTTTCTTGTTACATCTAGGCTTTGAGATGGTCTGCCCAAGTATAGTTGAGTCCATAGAACATCATCATCAAGATCTGTTGTTTTTGATTCCATACAAGTATAGGTTTTTTCTGCTATTCCTGTTTTCTTGTTGATTTTGTTTATATGGATTTCAATGTCCTTTTGAATTCTCCTATGATAATCACTTGGCAGGGCTTCGCATAGTACATCATTTTCAATCTTTGACCAGATTTTAGGAGGAATAATATGATTGATTTCTACCGTTCTTCTTTGGAATTCCCTGAACTCTTTTGGATAGTTTTCCCAGTCATTGTGAAAATCAAATGGAAATAGAGAACACTTTTTGACATGAGAAAAATGGTAATATGCATTTAACTCCATGAAGTATCATTGTCTTTGGAGGATTAGGATAACATGAATATTTTCAATAGAAGTTCTAAGATCCTTGTGCTTGAGACAATATGCTTCAAACATATTAATCCAATGCTGAAGTTGATGGAACCATTCAAAGAAAACTTTGGCATATTACCTTGACTTGATGAAAACATTTGAATAGATTAAAAGATATCTAACATAACTTGTCATCTTAAAGACATGGAAACAAATATCAATCTGATGAAGTTCTAAGAGATACCACAAGAAACACAATAATTCTTTTGAGAATATGGAATTTTCTGAGAAATCATGAAATGAATTGTTCTTGAGCTGATTGTATCTAAATAGTGTGAGGAATGGGTAATCGGGATGAAAACCTAATCAACCAATTGATTCCGTATTTACGGATCAAGATGGATTGGTATCGAAACATGGATTATTTTACTCGAGCCTTAATGATCTTTACTTGCATTAGCTCTTGAGAGCTTTGGAGGAGATGATGTGACATGATCAAAAGGCTATATTATGTGGATGATGGGAATTTTGATAGACTGAGATGTGAAATTTTTGACTTTGAGAGAAGATCTGGGAGAAGGTTGCGTTTTCCTTTGATATGTTTAACATCAAAGGTGAAGTCTGAAAATCATTCTGCCCACCTGAATAACTGAGAATTTGGAATCTGTTTCCTTTTGAATGAGAGCATCTTTGGGAAAGCAGACATGTCCATTTCTATGAGAAATTTATGCCCAATAAGGTTAAATTGGAATTTCTCAACACCTTATTTGACAACAAGGATTCCCTTGAAAGTGGAGTGATAATGCTTTTCTACTTCAGAAAATGATCCACTTTTATATCCACAGATTTTACATTTTCCATCATTTTCTTCTAACAGAATGGCTTCCCAAAAGCAATCACTGGCATCTGTTTGAAGAATTTTTTTCCATCTGTAGGAATCTACAGTGATAATAATGAAGGAACTTTGGCTTTGATTGTCTGAATAGCTTTTGTCTAGGCTGAAGACCATGGAGGAGGATTTTTCTTTAGCATGTCTTGAAGTGGTCTTATAATTGGGGCTAAATGATCCACAAATTCAGTCATGTAGTTGACAATGCCAAGGAATTTTTGGACTTCAATCTTTGAAAGGTTTTCAATTGGGAAATGAAGGAGTTCTTGACCAACATGAGGTTGAAGAAAATATTGACCATCTTTGATATGCATTCCCAAAAAATCAATTTCATCGATTCCAATTACCATATTCTTTTGGGAAAACATGATTCCATAATCTTTGACAATATTGGTGAACTGGATAGTAACTACTCATGAGATCTTTCATCTTCTGAGAAAAGAAGAATATCATCAATATAAACCAGAGTAGTGTGTAATAATGGATCAAATATCTTCGTCATGGCCTTTTGAAATAAAAAATATACTGTTTTAAGTCTAAAAAACATCACAGTCCACTGGTAATTGTGATTCAGAATGTAGAAAGTAGTCTTGTATCTTTCTTCTGGGAGAATTCCCAATTGCTAGAATCCCGTCTTGAGATCGAACTTAGAGAAAACCTTTTCTTTGGAGAGATTGGCAAATATTGTTTTTCTGTCTAGCGGTGGAAACTTATCATCAGTAATGAAGGTATTTAAAGGCTTATGACCAATCTGAGTTTTCCTCTGACCTACTCACTTCTCTTATTGACATAAAAGGCTTGACATGCTCAAAGAGAAGTTGTGAGTTCAATGAGTCTTTCTTGTTGTAATTGGGCTAATTCCGAGGTTGCAAGGTGAAGATATTCTAGATTCTTACCAAGGTGACTGGCTTTTGTTGGGTTGATATCTTCATTTTTCTTGAAGGGAAGAGAAATGAAGAAGTTTGGATTTTTCTAGACGGGTTTAGTGCATTTAGTAAGGAATTCTATATGAGATTCTCCACAACAATCTCGGGTTAAAGTCTCAATGATGAGATTGGTAAGGTAACATGGAAAAGTGAGAGTTTGTTGAAGATAAGGAAGATAGTAGGACTTGAACCTTAGACCATCTGGTAGAGAAATCACGCATTTTTGCCATAGTTGCCAAATGATATCAAATCCGATCACTATGTCCTTTTTTTTGGAGAGAAAGATCCAATGAACTTATGATAAAGACTTAATTCTGAAAAGAATTGAATCTTTATTGGTTTGCTGATAAGTTCAGTGGTAAAATATCCATTTGTAGACTGCAAAATCTCTTGGTGTGATTTCCACATTTCTAGTGGGAGGATTGCTAGATTGCGAATTGAACTAGCTGCTTATGTATCAAATAATCCAACCAATGTAATTGGCTTTTCATATTTTCCAGGAAAGATTTGCACCTTGACCATCAGAACATAGAGAGAGGTTGAGAAGTTGATGACTTGGATGCCGTAACATCCAGAAATATCGTCTGAACTTTCATCTGAGTAGTCTGAACAGAGGTCATCATCATAATCGACTGCAAAAAGAGTTTCTGAAGATTGTTCATCTTGCTCGGAGAATAGGATCCCAAATCTTCTTGATCATTAGGGTTAATCTTTTGTAGCAACAAAGATCTAATGGAGGATTTTATCCATTTTTCTGCTGGCGCAATTTTTGGCAAAATGTCCTTTCTGTCGACAAATGAAGCATCAATTTCTCTTCTTCTTAGAGAATTTTCTTTTAAAGAATCTTCTCTTTTTCTTCTTAGGGAAAGATTACTAATAATATTAAATTTTATATTTTGGTGACGTTCCACTTATACTGTTCTAGTATAATTAAGAATTGTAGTGTTCAAAAACTCTCGGGAGATTTTGTTACAAACCACCCCTTTGGCTTGTATAGATACATGCCACATGGCTAGATAGTTTTGTATAATATTTAAAGAACTAGTTAAGAGTCCGTGTGATGCACTCGAAGCTTAAACATGTTGAGTAACAAGCTGAACGTGGCTATGATAATACAATGAAATAGAAAGTTGGTAGGAAATAATGTCTTGTTATACAATGCGGCCGCCAAACTATCGTATAATAGGTTTTAACCTTTAGTAAATAATCAAACACGAAAGATGTCAGAGTAAAGGGTTATAGGTATAGAATAATATTAGTCCGAAAACCATATTTTGTGAATTGATGTAGAGGATATAAAAATAAGCAAACCAAGAAGATATGCAAACTTAATTTGCATCTCTTAATCACCCTAAATTAAAGTCTTGTATGGTAAAAATATCCACAGTTACCGCTAATGTTTGATGTTTGTTATACCAAAAAAAAAAAAAGTAGTTAAAAACCATCAACAATGTACAATGTTTCTCCCAAGTAAACAAAATCACTCCAATATTACATGTTGAACAATGTAAATAAGGCCCTATTGGTCAAATTGAACTGCATAACTTCGAATAGACACTCTTCCTTTCCTTGTTTCATGATATTTGAACTCATTAATATATATAATGAAATGTGAACTGACAAATATTAATTCCATATAGTTTTTATATGGTTTTAGGAATATGAACTAAGATTGATGATATATTAAAAAGTAGAACCTCACATTGCTCATCTGGTAAAATAACATCAAAGAGATTTCACAAATTTTTATATTACACAAATATGTTCATTGCACAAGGGAAGACAAATAACTAACCAAAAAAGACCAATTAACTAAAAATGATTACAATAATGATTAACTTGATAGCACCTGAACCAAAATAAACGCAAACGTAGACATGCAAAACTTTGTTTACTTTTCCATATTGTCTTTGGTTAAATGAGGATATCATAAATCACTTTCCACTGTTGTAGCATATATGAACTCATCACAATATTTTGTAATACAAATGATAATCTTGAATCAAATACTAACACAACATATCAAAAGTGAAACTGAAACAAAAACAAAAAAATGTTGCATAAAGAACGTAATCTATTTAACATAGCCTAAAAATAAATACAAAATATAGAACGCATCTAATAAGAAAATGAAAATTGTTATACTTGCTTTAAAAAAAGAAAGAAAATTCTCTTTAGCAAATTAAAAGATATATTAATGAAATGAATGCATCACAACGAAAACATCATAAGAAAAATCCAGAAAAAAAAAAGAGAAAACTTAGATAGGTAGTTACCTATTGTTACGTGACGAGTATAATGTCCCCAATAACATTCCAAAGAAGAATCCAAATATGGGCATAAAAATGTAACCCTGTTACAAAAAAATATATTCAGTAAGTAAAAAAATATGAAAAAATACAAAACATGCTCATTATTACTGATAATACATATAGTAAGCTAACAGTATGGAGAAAAGGATGGCATTATGAATCTCTAAAGTTATTAGAAAAAAAATATTAATCCAATGAAGAAATAGAATTCTAAATTTGTCTCAAAGAGTTAACAATATAAAAATTCAATTATATGACAAATAGACAAACCTAATTCAAATTATGAAAAACCTCCTTGTGTTCACATTAACGGTAGAGTTACTTGTCCTACCATCCTTATCACATATCATAATCTTCGAGCTACCCAGATATGTAACTCTTGAGACACCAACCTAGAATTAACTATGTGTAAAGACCAGCTTTCTCAAAAAGATACCAACATTTGAGAGAGAATACCCTTTAACTTTTATTTATGGTCATAGCATAGGAAACCATTAATAGAAATTGTCTCTTACAAAATCTGAATGGTAGGGTTGAATCAGAAGATGTTAAAGTCATGCGGGGTATTAAATGTTTTTCTCCGGCATTCATCCCAAATAGGATCTTGACTTCTACAATATGAGATCCTAATCTTGTAATCAACAATCATGTACCGTTACATAAGCCAACTGAAGGATCAATATTGCCCAATAGCATAACATGAACACCAACCTTCAACTTCAGATCATGACTGGGTATCCCAGAACATCTAATGCCATTTAAAAACTCAGGTGTGTGAAGTTCTTAAAGCTCCTCATTGCCAGAATCTAAAGCACAGACTGTATGAGATCTCAAATAAGTCCTCTGGTCCAACTTGTTTTGAGAAACCATATAGTCGTAGGTGCTAAAATAGCCCTCCCCTGTAAGTACGAAGAATAAGCGCCTTCAATCAAAGAGTTTGAATATGTTGCGTTAACAATTGATTCTATCGGGTTTCCAGAATTATGTACTAAAAGATCATCAGTTACATCTATGGTTGCACAACCATGATTCAGACCTCCAATTGT
Source organism: Nyctanthes arbor-tristis (assembly GCA_963692815.1). Classification (NCBI taxonomy): domain Eukaryota; kingdom Viridiplantae; phylum Streptophyta; class Magnoliopsida; order Lamiales; family Oleaceae; genus Nyctanthes; species Nyctanthes arbor-tristis. The sequence continues at coordinate 11,534 of CAVNYN010213182.1, forward strand.
TCCATCTTGAGTACTCGAAATCCAATCGGAGAACATCCGCAACTCATCTAACGGATTATCTACCTTAACATTTTGCAGCCTCATATTTTTTGTTAGTTTTAACACCTTGCAACTGTTCTACAGGTATGATGAGAACAATATCTTGTTTGCTTCCCCTAGGTATGACTGGTTGATGAAAGTCTTCCCTGAAGACCATAACTTTGCCACCAAATGGAAGACCCTAACTATGAGGATTTTTGACCCGCATAATATCACGCATAGTCCTATCCAATCCCTCAAAGCAATACCTATACATCATAGGGGCAACCTCATCCCATATAATAAGTTTTGCTCTTAAAATCAACTTCGCCAACGAGCTTCCATGTTTTATGTAGCAGGTTGAATCTTCAGTTGTATTAATAGGGATTGCAAATCTTGAATGTGCAGTATGACCTCTGGAAGAATGAGAAAAGCTATCCTACTTGATGGTATATTCAAAACAATTCATCTCTAAACCCTAGTGCAGCTGATAAAGTTCTCCACACATATGTCGTGCATATGCCTCTATAGCCACACACACAAAAAAAAATCCTACCTTGTTTACCATCAACAACTTGCATTATTGTATCATAAGTGTTACACTACAAAAAACTTAAATTGCAAACCTAATATATGTGTTCCTTCGCAAAAGATGCTATATCATAATGAATCTTATCATATATCAACCTATTTAATATTAAAAATCATAATGTAAGATATAATTAGTAATCATATTTGATGTATTATAAATATTTATAATAAGTATTTCCCTTGTCAAGAGCATCTATTTTATCAGCTTTCAAAATAACCCGCACGAGGGCAGCGGCATTGAGTTATAGTTACGCAATCTTTTCTCCTTGTACGCATCATTTTCTCTATTTTAACCAAAGCATAGTTTTTTAAATCATCATTACTCAATTAGAGCTTTGTAAAAGACATGAAATCACTCCATCAATTTAAATAAAGTCTTAAAAAATAAGAATTAAAATAAGTCATACATGAAAGGAAACAAATAACAGGAATTGACATGAAAGTAAAATAAAAAATACGGTTATACTGCTGAATATTTCTTTGGTTGTAGAGAATATCATCTGATAGGTATTGTCAGCATCTCTCCCAAACAAATTCCAGCCTCGATAGACCGTCAAAGATCAATAAAATTGTAAACAAACTCTGCAATGAATGAGTAGATCCCCAATGACTTGCTTCAATGATTCCATCAACATACTCTTTGTTGTCTTCTAATGAGCCACGAGCATAGTAGAAATCTCAAAATGTACTATAGTGAACTCCATCAACACACTTGATGTCATCAGAACTTGTTGGACCACGGACCACATTTAGAAATGTTCTTAGATAGTACTTTTCTCTTGTTTTTTTCCTTGGCACCGACTCTCTTGTTTTTTGCTTCCACACGAACTTTTCAGGGAATTGGGCATATATAAGTTCCCTTGCTTCTGGATATTTTCCACTAGCTTTCATCTATACAGTAAATTTGCTTTCATGTGCCAAAGGCCGATCAACAACTATTTAGATGGAATCATCTTTATTACATATTACAGTCTGCTCATCAGAGAGGTGAAAACTATGCTGTTCAACTGCAATATCTCTATAATGTATCTCAAAACCAAATTCACATGAAATGTAATGACAGACATAATACATGTCTATTTCGTCAATTTTCTTCGGCCTCTCATAATTGACAGACTTATCATTTTTAGAGAATGATGCAGTAATGCGGTTAACTCCCTTGTTCATATATTTGAAAAGATACTTAATGGACTTAGATTAGTTATGCTACTCAACTTTCATGTGGACTCTATATTTCTACATGAGGTCCGATTGTGTGGGAACCACAAATCTATTGTCCAGTAGAATGCCATTTTTAACTATCGTTTTTCCATTATGCCTACGGCGATAAACTGGGTAGTCATCTTCATCACTAGTGGTATGTTTTGTGAACTTCTTTGGAAATTTTTTTGTACAATGACCATCTACCATGCAAGGAGATTTCTTGTTTAAATGTCCACATAGACCATGCATAATCAAATCTCTCATTGTAGCATAATACTAGGCATCAGACTTATCTAGAATCTCTCTCGAAATGACATTATTAATGTCTTCTGGAGCAGGATATTTGTCTCCAGGGTAGAGAAACGACAAAGAAAAAATTTAAATTAGACAAGCATATATTACTATTAAAAACTTCAACAAACTAAATATGATTACAGAACATTTTAAAAACATTACCCACTTCATTCTACTGAATAATCTATTATGTTTGAGATCCCTTATCAGGTGATCTAATTTCACCTTGAAACTTTGACAAAGAATGTCTGGCCGATCTTTTGGCCTCAATCCTCTTTTCTCCAAAAAATGCACAATCTCTGGCCACTTTAGATTGCATGTGATTGTAATAAATAGGTATGGATAACGGCCCACCTACATATGGACATAGCATCCAAGTAGTTTTGCATCTTGTTTTGGGGTCCGCTTGTAAAAGACTCAGGTAAAATTATACGCTATCCTACAAATGAAGGGTTGGTCTTGGCCCCATAACACAACATTAGCAATCCACTATAGAGTTCAGCTCTCAATTCTTTTTGATGCGTCCATATAAACTTCAAACTCGATGCTTCAACCATAGAATAGCAATCAACTACAAACTATTGAAAAATCTTTCTAGAATATATGGAAACTCATTTTGCCTTTCTTGCAACCTAAAGGCAACGTACTCTCTCATGCTGACATATTTCCATCCCTTTGTAAAAGATGTGGATGGTCTTGTTAGCTCTATATCCTCTTTATAATCGTCTTGCCCAAACGGAGACAACAACAGATATTGAAGCCCAAGATAAAAAGGATTCAACTCATCTATATCCGTTGTAGATCACTTGACTTAGTTTCTACAATGATGTCTCGAGGACCCGGAGTAGTTTCAAAATCACCAACCACAAGCAATGCAACATCTTTTTCTGTAGGAAGATTGTCAATTCTTCTATTGCTAATTCTTGAGCCAATGAGCTTCAATTTTACGTGTGTTTTGTTAGATTCATTAAATTTGTCTCTTGCCTTTCTATATGACTGGGATATCACATTGTACGTACCAAGCGTCTCGTTTAGATTGAAAACGATCTCAGAATTCAAGTTATTTATAATCAAATATCAACTACATGAAAATAAAATCATAGTTTAAACATGTAGTTAATGCTAATAAAAAACTATTCAAATTGTAGCGAATATTAAAAAAACAAATGACATTGAAAATTTACCTAACAGACTACATTCTGTTAGTAATTTCATTCTCAGTATCTGCAATATAGGCTGTGAAAATTTTGGAGGTATATCATTATGAGGAAACAAACTACCTAGCTGATGATAGTTTTGTCTGTTCAAACCAAATATAGGCAGAGACCTCCCCGTATTAAAACATTGTCAATCGACCCTCCCAGAGATGTGAATGAGAACAACATATTGTACATGTTCATATTCGCAACAAGATGCATGTTTCTAACGTCTAATCCTAATATCAAATCATCAATGACCTTCGGGGGATCCTTCATAAGTGGAAGTACCATTTTTCCTTACAAACAATACAAAGAAACTTGGGATTTATAGCATTGTAATGCTTTCCAAGTCTCTCCGCATACCAAAAAATTACACCACAGTACTGGTACATTTAATTAGGATCTCCAAAATCATGGTAATCTGGTCAAAGTATACAAAGTAAAAAGATGGAAAAGACATTCCAACTGTTTGTAATTACATTATACGATTATTAATTATTGTAAACTTAAAACTCGATATGTGTTTATGCACCCTAATTGAACTACAACATGTCCTATAATACTTAAAACCAAGAAGATTAATATTTTTTCATATATCTTCAGATGTTGACCCTTCATATTGAATAAAGGAATCATAACACACAATAAATTTGAATAATAAGCTTAAGTGACTGGTCTAAAAATTATACGTACTATCATTCCCAAAGATATATAATTTACAAACAGTAGTTAAGTGATAATATATCAATCATTTTCAAATAAAATATAAGCATTATTATTCATGTACAATGAGATGAAAAGTAAACAATTAAGTGAGCATATTACAAAAATAATGCAAATATTAAAACAATCAACTTCTAGATAATAAAAAGAAAGAAAGAAAGAAAGAAAGAAAGAAAAGTACCTTTAATTGAAAATTTTTGACATTCAACATCCTCACCTAAAAATTTACGTAAGAATATATCGTTATCTTCACAACAATATTAAATAAAGTATAAATAAAAGATTAATGTAGTGCTACTCACCACTCACCATCGGATACATCATCCTCATTTGTGTTATGGACTGTCCCATCAAAATCATCATCAGATGCATCGACTAAAAAAATATACATAGTAAGTGACCAAATATTTTAAAGAACAGTACAATTATTAAGTTATATATGGTAGTACAATTATTAAGCTATATATGGTCCTCCTTTCAAAAAAAGTTATATATGGTCCAGAAGGAATTAGTGACTTGCTATTATGTCACTGAATGTCAGCATCATCTAAATTAATGCCACTAGTTGAGCTAGACACGTGTTCTATAAAGCTTGCACTTGTTCCTACTTGTGTAGATTGTATGGTACTTTTGGCTGAACAACCTTTTGGGGTATGAATAAATCGATTTTTAGAAGGTGATAAAGAACTGTATTATTCAGCTTAGTCGTTTCATGAGCCTTGGTGATGGCAAAGGTACATACTCGAGCTGATAAAGAGTTGAACTGAAAAAAAGGTAAATACAAAGAATAAATCACGCATAGCTACAAAGTGTATATAACATTATCTATGTATTGTTTGAAGAATGTTATAAAAATATTTAAATGAATGATAAGTTAATGTTACAAAATAGTAAGTCACTAATTCTTTCGAATATCATATATCTTAATAATTGTACAACTCATTAAAATATATGCTCTCTAAATAGTAATTGTATTGGTGGTTACACGATCTAATTTTGTTGTTTATATTATTAAATTCACATAGAATTCAAATACGGGGGTAAAAAAAAAAACGCATTGTTGGTGTTAAACATGCTAATCACCTTAATGGTAATATATTAAAATCATATACTTTTATGTAATAACAGTACATATCAATTTCATTGTATGTATTTAATCTTAAACTATGTACGAATTGTACTCTACGGTTACACATCCTGTCATTTTTTTGGGGTTAAATATTGCTAATTTTGAGAGAGACCATGACTACGGGCTGAAAAGGTCACGCATTGTTGGTGTTAAAAATACTACTCACATTAATTAAAAGACGAATTCATTCAATGTTGCAACATGCTCAACTACGAGACCTCTATTAAGTGATGTAATGAATGGTAATATTCTCTCTTTCACATTCATTTAAATATTTTACCCCCGTATTTGAATTCACTTATCAATATAATCGAGACTAATGCCACCACTTGAGCTAGGCACGTATTCAATAAAACTTGCACTTATATTGTGCCAATAAGCCTAAATTTAATTGTAGTATAGATAATACGTAGTAGTTTTTCTTAATAATTAAATATATAGTAAGGTCATATTTGTCTATAATCAGCTGTGTTCTTACAAAAAGGGTGGCTATATTGACGCCATATCTTTTACTAATCACACCACATTTTAATTATACTCATCATCCGTTATGTTTTTAATTATTTACACGTCAATCATTAACTTATCTTTTGTCATATTTTTATTTTTAACTTCTTATTTCATGAAATTTTGTATTGAATGATATCTTGATTTTAAAATTTTCATTGTGGGAATTGCTTAACATTTTAAAATAAGTAATAATTTAATATCTAATTATACACAACTACGTATTTTCATATGATTTTAAGGTATATAAATCAAAATTTTTTAAATGTATTTGATCAGTAAGACATAAGAGGATAGTTAAATAAAAATTCGAGAAAAAAATGTAGCAAAAACTTTTAAGGGCTTAAATACTATAAGAAACAAAGATTGAGGTGTTCATATTAATAAAAATGTGGTGTGATTAGTAAAATGAGTGGTGTATATATAATTAGCCTTACAAAAAAATTATGATTTAGTTACAGCGTGTTTAAATTATGGTGTAGAAAATAATTTAGTGTATGGAATATAATTACCATATTTCGAATTCAAAAATTGATTTTATTTTTATTTTATTACTAATAATATTAAATTTTATATTTTGGTGATGTCCCACTTATATTGTTCTAATATAAGAAGAGTGCTGTTCAAAAACTCTAAGGAGATTTTGTTACAAAACATCTCATGTGACTTGTATAGATACATGTCATACGGGTAGATATTTTTGTTTGATATTTAAAGAATTTTTACCAATTATATTATTTTAAAATATCTTTTTCAAAGATATGGATGTTTTATCATTCTTTTTCTTTTAATAATCAAATTTAACATTTATTCAATACAATTTTATTGGTCAATTTATTGTGCAAAGATAATAGTTTATTATATTGTTATGTTTATATATCTAGTACAATTTCATTAGAAAGTTGATGATTGACAAATACAAAAATTTAATTCTACCATTTATTAAAAATATATAATAGATCGTTTCCCCTACAGCTTCATGTGAATCATAATGTATCTATGAAGCAGCAATCACCTTGAATTGTTTTGCCCTATATCAATGTCTTTTGTGCTAGCAGCTTCATGCCCACAATATCATTTATTGAAAGTTTATATTATTTTTTACGTATTATATTTGATAGGTGATACTTATCAATTTGGAAGTCATTATACTTTAGACTAACAAAAACTGGTCATGAAGAAAAAAAGAAATCTAAAAGTTATGGACATTTTATTAAATTAATTGCTTTACGACTACAATAGTAATACTGATTTGATTACTTCAAATAATTGTGATATGACTCACTTTTCCAATAACATACTTAGTATTCACAATCAATTTTGCTTCCTAACTTGATCAATATGATGTTGATACAATAGTTCAGTCAAGACAATTTTTAATCTTTTAATATGATCTTTTTTTTATCATCCAGCATTCATGCATCGAAGTTGTATTTCACATGTGTTGGTACTATATTATAACTTGCAAATTCTGGCTCATCAAGCAGCACTGAATAGTATGAGAAGTAAAATGAGACTTTGGAAATAGAGGTTCAAGTTCTTGAACAAAATCTCCGTGCTTAATCTACTTTACTGAAATATATGAAATGTGAGTTTGGAAATCTAATTTGCACATGCTTAGAAACAATTAAATCGCAAAATAGAGAAACATTACATATTGCTTATGGATGTAGAATGCATATTAAATCCATATAGGCCATGTTTAGTAGTTTCTTTATGACATCAAACTTGATAAGTATCATTGTGCTACATTTTATGTATGACACTATTTTAACATTACTCTAACCTTGCAATGCACAGGTGGAAATCTTGTAAAAGATATAGAAGAACAATACGGTTCACTTGCCAGAGTCTGGTGGCATAACACCCCTTGCACATGAATATATGATAAATAATTGCATATAGCTTAATTTCTCAGTTGTAGTTCTCCTTTTTTTTTTTTTAGGCAGTAGTAGTTGAGGTAATTTTAATACAAAAATTCTCGGGAGACGTGAAAATAGGAATTGAATAAGTGAAATTATTTATGTGACATATTTGTATTGAATGATGAAAAAACAGACATGTTATCATTACTTAATGAATTTGTGCTATGTAAGAATGTCACATATTAATGTCAATTTTTATATCTCTTTAGAATTGCTCCTTTTAATATGCTATAAGAGTCCCCACAAAAAAATTAAAATTAGAAGTCCAATCTACATATGATGAGCCTATCGAAGATGTAATAATAACAACAATATAATATGACTCAATCTAATAGTTTAAACCATTTTTTTTATAGAATAGTTTAAATTTTTAAGTGATTCTTTCTTTGATTTTTTTTTTTAATATAAGGGGAGATAGGGAGGTATAGTGTGGTTCAAACCCTGGACCTCTCACTTAGACTATGAATATCTAACCATTGCGACACTTATTCAAACATCAGCTTAGGTCATTATTTCTAACAAAGATAAAATTATGACATTATAATTATAATATAAATGGTAACAAAAGAGCTCCTGAAATTGCATTCATTTTCTATTAATTCATTTTCTTTCAAAAAAAAGAAAAGAAAAGAAAAGAAACGACCAGATCTTGTTGTTATTCATTTATAATAATGTAAATATCTTGTTCTTTTGTGAATACAATGTCACGCAAAGGTTTCAACTTTAAGAAAGTAGCTACTACCTCCGTCCAAAAAAGACAGTCCAGTTTTCTTTTTTCATCTGTCTCAAAATATAGTCCAGTTTCTTTTTTTAAAAAGTAGTTGAGATATTAGTTCTCTTATATACCCCAATTTAATGTGAATAGTTATCACACATAATAAAATTATTAAAGTGAAATAACTAATACATAAAAGAGTATAATAGTGAAATGATATTAAAATTTACTTTTTCAATACTATTAAATGAGTTTTTCTTAATCTATGTAAAAAAATAAATAGGACTATTTTTTTAAGACGGAGGTTGTATCATTCAATTATAATATAATACTTACCGTATCAATTAACAATTTCAAACATTTGTTGGTGAATGCTGACAGGGCAATTTAAATATTAGTTTATGAAGCATTCAAGACATAACTTAGGGGAGATTCCGCTCCATGAAATAAGCACACAATTTAAAATGGATATAATCAGCCTTTGTTGCACATTTTAATATTTCTTGCAAGATTAATAGGATTCCCACAATCCTAAGTGAAGGTTGCTACCAACAAAGGTTGCTTGTAACTTGCAAGTATCTCTTAGAATGGTACTAAATAAATGGAAAAGAGGTACCATTTATAGATAGAATATCAAAGTTAAAGTGGCAAGCAAAAAAAAAATTTCAAGTAGCAAAAAGGAGGTTGGGAGACATAAAAGAAGGATTACTAGCTTGACGTGGAATTCTGCTGATTACTAAGTGTCTAAAAGGGCAAGGTTCGGCATAAAAAATATATTCATTAAACTTGAGGTTTAAATTAGAGTAAATTATTAGAAGTGATCAGAGACATTTAGATGAAATGATGAATTGATTGAATCATGTTTAGGAGAATTTTAAGATTTTTAAAGAATTATTGTTCATTGACTGGTTTATGGATATAAATTCGAGTAATTCTTATTATATAAGTTGGTTCCCAAAAAAAAAAAATAAATAAACAAACAAAGAAGATGTGAATGAATATAAAATTTTTAAAATGATTTTAAGTGGATCTATATGTCATGTCACATGTACAAGACATGCTACAGTATTGGAGCGGACAGAGACTCTAATGGATTTTATAGGGTTCCATTAGTGGGACTCTAAGAGCTTTTGTAAAAACGCTAAGAACAAAAGTTCAATAGATGTCCATAAAAAATGTGTGCCTCAAGCGCATCATATCTTGAATTATATATAATTGATGTAATTACTAACATATAAAAGCGTAAAAATAATATAAAACCATATGTATAGTATCATGTTGTGTCATATAATAATGTGGCATGTATTAATGTATGCTACATGCAAGGCTGGCTTTGTTCTCAAGAGGGCCCCAAGCAAACTTTAAAATGGGGCCCTTGTAGTGACCAACTAATCTCAAATATTAAGCTAAAAATAGAACCGAAAAACTAAGATCAGAAACATTTATTATTCAATAATAATAATCAAATGAAACAACTACTCATGTTGTTGAACAAAAATGAAGTTATACAAGATTTCACGAATCAAAAACATAATAATATGTCCGCAAAGCAATATCAATCCATAGTATCCTTTATGTTATATAAAACAATAAATAAGTGCTAGATAAACAAGTCATTATGTAGTAATATTTAGTGAAACCTTTCCAACAGTCTCAATCAAAGATTCAAAGCACAATATATTTGCAAAAACAAATAGAGCATCAACTTCAAAATCTAGCAAACAAATATTAATTCAAAATAGGCTAAAGCGTTGTCAAACAACATTTGCATAAACTGCTAATTGCACAATAGTGTCTATAATATTTAATAACTTGTATTTAATAATCAAATTAGAAAAGAAACTAAAGGAGATTAGAGATTTAATGTAATCAATTTGTCATTAATTATAAAAACCCTAACCTTGCAACTTGCGAGTTTAACTTCTAACAGAGACCCATTATGAATTCAAGGATTCAATCGATGGTGGTGATGGAGGAGGTCCGACCGCGACCGCCGGTTGAGGAATGTGGAATCATTGAACGTTGGTATGGATGGAATATCGTTTAGGCCCGAAGGAAACATAAAACTCGGTTTTTTGTTTGTTCAAATTATCAAATTGATTCAAGTTTAGGGGCTTCGCACCGATTTTGATTTCATTCTTGGGCTTTGGGGCCCTAAGTTTTAAGTTCAAGTTGGCCCAAGAATGGCTCTTCCACAGAGTCTATCAGACACTATTTTATAAGTCTCACAGTATGTCCAATGAAATCCTACCATATAATCCAATGGACGCCATAGAAAATTTTGGTCCAAGAGTGGGTTTTATTTCATTAGGATTGAGTTGTTAGAATTTAAAAAAGAAAAGGGTTCTTTATATAAAAGAAAAGAAATCTACATAAAAATGGCCCCCGAAAAGAAAAAAGAAAGTGGAAATTAGTAAATACGTGTGCTCTTCCGATCTCCCTTGTAATTAGAAAAATACTTATTCTAGTTTTTAATTGACAAATTACAAATGTCGTGTCATTTTATTTGGAAGAATACGGTTAGTGTAACAAATTACAATTGAGAGTGTAATAAGTATTTTTACAATTTATTTATGATAACTACTTTCAAGACCAAAATAGTTACAATTGAGAGTATTTTTTCATTTTATTACAAATATAACAACTTACATGTAAAAATCCCGAAGAAAGAAAAGAAAGCTACATAAAAATTGGCCCCTGAATTTTTAGGCCCTAAGCAGCTGTCTGCTGAGCCTATGGTTTAGTCCGGCCTTGGCCACATGGTTGTAGTTTACCATGTGGCGTCTCTCGATACAAGTCACATAGTCATATAATATCATATGGTGTTATAACATATAATGTATATCAGTTATCACATAATTGAAATAATATAGAACGGTAAATACTGCACAATTTTGAGTTTAGACATAACTCTAGTAAATAAGTCACGTTAAAAAGTTCTTGATTCTTGACCTATCTTATTTCAAGGGGTAATGGGTGCAAGACACGTCCCTACTTGCTACTTTTCAATTCAGTTGTGTAAATCATCCATTCCTTTCATTTATTATTATTTTTTTTTGTTTTTTATTTTTTTGACAATTGCATCCCCAGCTTTATGCTTTCTTGCGGAACCGGTCAAAGTCTGTCAAATTTCTCCATCAGCCAAGCTCGTGCACATCACTTTAAGTTTTGTAAGGGCATTGTCAGGAGCCCACCACGAACATGAACTGATAGGGATTGCCCTTAATTTTTGAGATGATTCCTTACTGGCAGCCTAGAAAAGTTTATAAAGCATTTCTCATCATTTCTACTTTGAGCAGCCTAAGTAATACAAATGTAGTTGTCGCATTGAAATATATCTGTCTATTGCCAGATATTTATTTGTTAGGGATAGAGCTTTGTATGATGGAAAATGTATCCCTCAATGCTACTGCGGAGCAATGAGAGGTTGATCCAAACTTCAGATGATTTTCTGGGTTGTGTGATGACGGTGTGACGAGTAATCTTGTGACCAAAAGTTAAAGCTACAATTTAAAAAAAAAAAAATTTCTTCGTGACCAAAAGTCAAGGCTACAAGGTGACCACCTGATTTTTACCAAAAGGGGTTAATGACCTTAATTTTAATCATGGTTGAAAAAGTATTTGTCGAGAAACCCGGTAAAAATACGCCACAAAACACGAACTGATTAGATTTCGGCCCGTGAACTCCTGGGCAAAATCAAGCAAACAAAATTTTGACCCGATGTTATCTAGTATCCATGCATTGGACTCATAGTATGAAATTGGGGCGTCGTAATTAAGACTGTCAGGAAACCTAGGCCAGGACAACCGGATCCAATATACCATAGAGGATAGTAGGGCCTCTACCATCATTTTAAAACTTGGGAAAATTAGAGATTGGACCCTCTTTTTATTGATGCAAAGAAATTTACTCTATTATGAAAGTATTTAGAAATGGTATATACCATTTCAATTGCAAAAATACACTTATTTATTTTTATTAATTAATTTGTAATTAAATAAATATAATTTTTTATTATTTTATAATAATACACTAGGAATATGGAATATATTTAAATAATCTAGTTTAGGGTTAATTGTCATACACCCGGAACCGCCCCCACCTTCCACCACCAATACCACCGACTGTGTTTCCACCACCATGCGCCACATCTCATCACGTTAATTATTCACAACGACCAGTCCCTCGCGACAACACCAATGGCGACCTCAAATCTGGGTCGCCACCCCCGCAAGTCGCCACGACCAACCAGCTTTCGAAACCCGTTTCTTAAACCACCACCAATCAAAACCCATTTGATGTTTCAAGGGTTTTTATTAATTAGGGTTAAGATAAAGCATAAAGTTTTCCATTTAATGAGCCAAAACAATCTGAAATTTTTTCATTTTGTTAATATTTATTTGTTGCTTTGTGTATCTACCTTTGGATGCTTTCAGAACCTCTTAATTAACTTTTTTTAATATAATTCTGGAGTCTTGTCTGATGTGAAGTGCTCACCAGGAAAAAAGTCCTCGATTGTCATTAGTTGTTTACTGAATTACTCTTGCACTTATGGTGTTTTAAGTTCTTTCTATCCAATCCTATTATCCTAATTACAATTTGTGTTAATGAATTGTTTATCCAAGTCATTCTCAGTATTAATCTTACTGATTCTCGATTATTAAACTGAGAAGTGTCTGATATTTTATTAAATTTGCATTTCTTTTTCATTTTTTTCTTTTTTGGTTTCAAGGAGAACGTGCAAGGTTACAATTTGTTACCATGAATTTTTTTTTTCATTTTGTTACGATGAGTTTTGTGTTTATTACCATGGTTACGGTGATATACCTTCATCAGAAAACACTGTTACCGTGAATTTGTTATCATGTTTTAGTTCTTATTATCATAATTTTCTATTTTTCAGTGTTTTTTTTTCTGGTGATTTTTTTGGCATTTGTTACCATGTCATTTTTTGTTACCATGTCTTTTAATTTTTTCAATGATTTTTGCCATGGTTTTTTCCAACTTGTTACTATGTGTTGACGAAGATTGTTACCATGTATTAAAGCGTCGATGGCGGCGACAACTTTTGTTATCGAGAGTAGGTGATGGTGGTGGTTCTATTTTGTGACCACCATAAGTATTAACAGTTGGTTGATTTTACTAAGTGATGGCAGCCATGGCAGTGGGGCAATAATTATTACTAAGTGGCAACATAAATTATATATTAAAATGAATTTAATAATAATAATAATAATTGAATTTAATAAAAATTGGTTGAGCGTACTTTTGCAATTGAATAGGGTATTTTTACAAATTGTTTCAAAAATAAGGTATTTTTCAAACCACCTATTAACAAAAGAGGTTTTTATCAAAAGAACCTTTTTTTTTTTTTTTGGTGTTTTAGGCCTTGTTTGTTCGTTTCTTATTTAACAATTTTCGTTTATTTTATTCTTTTCATGATTATGATATTATATTATGGTGTCAAATTAAATATCTTAATATGAACATTAATATAAGTTAACGAATAAGAGTAAATTATAAATATATCATTCGTAAAATTATCTCAATTATTATTATTTAGAGTAAATTTTTACCTTATAATGTGTATTTACTTTTTCTCAATATTCTTATATTTTTAAATTATTAGTTATTATTAGAGTTTAGTAATAATATTTATAGAGACTTTAATCTAGAATCAACCATTTGTTATAAACAAATTCATGACATGGCGGAATGTGGTAGGACGTGTAACAGTAAATTTATTTTTTTTGGTTAAACTACGCTATAATATTATTATTTAACCAATGATTGGTTCCAGATTATTTTCAAATACAATTATGTTATATGATTTATGAATTTATAATTTAATTCATTTGATCATACATTATTAATTTCAATTCGAGATTATTTTCTTATAGTAAATTCAAAAGTAATAAATATTAAATTTTCTAATTGAATTTAATTTATAAGTTCTATTAGTTATTAGTTTATTAATAATAATAATAATAATAATTTTAGTTAAGTTCTTCTTCCAACTAATATGTCAACTTTTAATAAAACATTTTAAATTACTTCAACACTTATAATTATTCTTATAAAACTCATTTTATTTATTACTAGATTTTTTACTCGTGCAACATTTATATCGAAATTGACATGTGAGTGTGGACATAATCTCATAAATAAAGTACAATATACCAGTTGCATTGTATAAAATTACAAATTGATATGTGAATTACAAATCACCTTGGGATATTTGTAGTAAAATACCTAAGTCTATAATTCTAGTCTCTTCTAAACACGTTGTGCAAGTTCACACGTCCAACCTATATAAAGTTGTAATAATTAGTAGTCAAATAATCAGATCACAATTAACTATTACAACTATGAGTCTAGCCTCCTACTCGTGCGTTGCACGGGAAGACTAATTCCAAAAAAAATCAATAATAATGAATAATAAATATTGAACAGATACGTGTCATCGGATTTGTATAACGAAATCAATAAATATACAGTTTTGATTTAGCCCTTGTTTGATACTCTTTATCAAAACACATTATAATCCCACTTACCACTGATTTGACAATTGATTTGACAATTACTCATTTATAACCATAAATTTCAAATTTCTATTAAATCTACACCACTCAATTTATCTCTTTATAATTTCTCTTTATAAATCAACTACCTTAAATTGAATCAAACAAGCACTTAGTATTTGACAAGTTAAATTAATGTTTTATTAATCTATATATACTTAAAGAGAAGATAGTTTCGTAAACACTTTTTCCCGCCTAAATCACTTGCTAAATCCGAAGGACTTATCTTAGCCTTTGATTCCATCCAATAATCTTGGCCATTCATTTCATTTTAGCTCTTTATTTTATTTAATTTGTTTTTATTAATTAATATATAGATTATACATTTACACTTTTCCTTTTTTATTTTCTAAATTTTATACCTTTCTTACGGATAGGATTCCCTTTTTACAATTTCCTCCACTCGACATTTTCCACGCGTTTCACTGTTCTTCTTCTCTCTCTGATATCAATACAAAGCTCTTTTCTGCAACTTCACTTTAGTTTACAGAATTTGCCCTTGATCGCGTAGGATTTTGTTTTACACCCTATTGTTTCCAGATCTGGCGATTATCATTCTAGAAAATACTCATCTCTTTGTGATCAGATAGATCAATCCAAATCCTATATTTTGAAGCCTATGCCTTTCGGATAATTGTCAATGAGAAGAGTCCTAATCCTTTTTAATTTCTTTGTTTCCGAAATTGAATCGACTTCTATTACGGAATATGCATATATCTATATTTCGAAGCCCAATTCTACATATACCGTGATCAGTTATACCTAATTTAGATATTATTATTACTAGAGATATTATCTGTTAGTTCAGTGATTGGCCAAGTTTATTCATTTCAAATCACATACTTCAGATTTAAATCCCCAACCATTATTATATTCTCTTTATTTTCGCAGATTTATTTATGCGACGAGCCCCACTATACCTAATTCATTTCAAATTTCTTACTCTGGATAATTGTCATCGACATTTCTAATTACGATAAATTTCTTTTTAATTTTGTTAATTCTCAACCCCAATTATATTCTACCCTATCTTTATTTTTTGAAATTTTTTCTCTATGATTATAGGCGTGATTAGCAACCCGAATTTAATCATTTCAAATTTCGTGCTCTATATAATTGTCCTTGACATCTCTAATTAAGGTTAATTTATTTTATTATTGTTAACCCCCAACCCTAATTATATTCAGATCCTATCTTTAATTTTTTGAAATTTTCCTCGTGATTTTAGGAGTAATTAGCAACCCTTATTGATTTAAAATAATTTTCCAGAGCCCAAGTTTTGTAGGGCATCGTATTTCACATCATTTAAGACTTTTTAACAAATTTTTCAAGACACAGTTTTACTTAGATATCAACTACTTGATTTGAAAAATTGATCTGTCTGATTATTAATTTGCATTCAATTATTTTTCACTGACTATTTTAGAGATTTCATAAATGGCTCCTGTGAAGTTTAACCTTTGCGATGTCACCACTCAATTAGCAAAGAATGCCACTTTCTTTCTGAGGGTTTCAAGGAAATGGTCTGTTCTATTTCAAAATAGAGAATTGAGAATCAGAGTGGTTGAACTAGTGTTAATAGATCAGCAGGTAGTTTTAACACTGCCCATAGCTCAATTTCAATTAGCACTTTGTGTTGTACATTTAAGCTTAGAAAAGTTAATTCTTGTTGTTTTATTTTTTAATCATTTTTGCCCCAGACAAATCTATTTGGCTCAAATTGAGTGTTTTCTAATTTGATATGTGTGTGCATTTATGAATATGAACCTATATTAATCTTTAATCGTATACATTCACAATTTTTGGGGCATTTATATAGATTGATATGTGATACTTCAAACGTTTTTATTTTTTTGAGAAAAAAATGAAAGTCTCTTTAATGTTATACTACTTTTTAATTCAATGTTGTAAATCATTTCATATTTGATTTTATACACTGATCACTAATCTGGAATTTGAAAACAATTATAAGACATATTTAATTCAAATTTGTTTAATTTATTTCATAAATAATTATCATATCTCTTTTGTCTGATTAGAGTATACTGCCACTTGACCTTTAAATTGGTATTTAAATGTACTTGAATTTTACATAATCAATTTTATTAGTCTTAACTTTTCCTGGCCAACTATTTAGCTCAAAATGAGTGTCATCCAGTTAGCTTTGGTTTTCAACTATCATCATGAACATGAACACGAATTTCTCTCTACTCTATATAGATTTCTAAGTATCATACATAATTTATTAATTTTTTTCATTAATCTACATTTTTCTTAACTTAAATTCTAGTGGATAAGAATTCAAGCGACCATCACTTAACAATACATCCCTGAATTTGACGATCAGCTGGAGGATAGAAGATTATATGCAATGATGCATTTTAGCGTCAAAGCGAATGTGGGCCTGTGGAAGCCAACCCCACACCCATGCAGATTTAATTTTAATGATATGACAATAAAGAATGGGTTGCAGTTGTATGTAAATCAATGAAAAAATTAATAAATTCCGTATGATACTTAGAAATCACCTATATTGGTTTATTATATGGAGACCACCCATTCTTTATGGTTGTGGAAAATCTGCCTATGGATTTTCCACACCTATAAAGAATTCTTGTGTTGGACGGTGTTCACCCATAGGCAAGTAGTAGTTTCAAGAGTCGTGAATAGGTATGAGTTGAAGTTCATAATATGTGATGACAATGGTCAGCTCAACAATTCTGCATTAATGAATGTTGTTTTCAAAGAGGTTTTCAACAATTTATAGCGTATTTGACTCTTTCACTGATAGGTGAGTTCACTTTTTTTTTAATGTTAATTTTAAACTTATGTTATAAACGGTCATTCTCATAGAATTCAAGGTTGTTCATTAAATGCAGGCTATCACGCGGCTCCCCCATTGATTTTAATGATATGATCTTTTGCGTGTATATTTCGCAACCATTATCATACAGGTTTTGTAACTTGCTATTATGATGAATTAATGATTAATGTTGATGTTCTTTGAATCTCCAATGCAAATATCATGGAGTTTATTTAGTGTTATCGCTATGCGTATTGTTGTGCACCATCTTAAACATATTATAATGTGTTAAAACACGTATAACATTATGTTGTACAGGTTTAAGAATGAATATACAATATTGATTACTACTCTTTAACTGTTTAAATTATTTGGCCAACACATCCCGTGCAACGCACGGGTAAAATTAGTAGTAATATACTAATAGTTACCTGCTTATGTACTCTATTAATATTTTACTATATTTTACTTTTAAATCATCTAACTTATTTAATCTTATTAGTTAACAATTTAATAATATGTATCGGGTATGTACATACCAGTATTCCTTCGATACCCGTTCAGATCAAAATTTTCATATTCATAAGAAAGTACCTTTCAGACATACCCTTTTTATAAGTAAAATTTAAAATTGATAGTTATAATTAAAATACCAAATATGGATAAATTTGTAAAGAAATACAAGTTAGACTTTTTAATATAAAAAATACTATATATGTGGGGCATTTTAAAAAGGAAAATGAGACCAAAGAATCGGGATAAAGGTGGTAATATGTCTATGTAGTTCTTTTTCTTCTTGTACATTTCATGTCTCTTCGTTCATCCCATTTTTCGCGAAAATTCATTGTTATTTTTGTCAAATTAAAATATCGATGTATGAATTCAAGACTGATTAATAATCAATTAGTACTAAACCCGTACGTTGCACCGGGCATAAATTCCTAATGTTTCATATTAAAAAAATTAATTACATAAATTGCAAAAAACAATGAATGGTTGCAATAATAATTAAATCAAATGAAATAACAACATGAAAACAATCGATATTTTACTTGCTTCACATCTGTGGAGAAAAAAAGACAAAAAAAAACATAAATTATTTGCATCATCTACAAAAAATATATATATTAATAGTTACCCGTTTATGCATTCGATTAATGTTTTACTATATTTTACTTTTATATCATCTAACTTATTTAATATTATTAATTAACAATCCAATAATACGTATCAGGTGTGTACATACCTATATTTACTCGATATCCGTTCACATAAAAATTTTCATGTTTATTCAAGAATCCAATTGGATTGGATAATGCATTTTATCAATTCTACTTTTCGTATGAAGTTATAACATTAATTAAATTAATTCTTTATTTCTTCCACAAATCTAATTTCGTAAGTTTATGAATTTAGAGACACTGCAGATAAAATGATTTAAGACTTTAAAGAAAAACTGACTTATTAATTAGAGTAATAGCTAGTGGCAATTTATTTTTATACAAAGTAAAGGAAATTTTTATTTTCGATTCTTATAAATTTTTATTATAAAACTCAAAATAGATTGACTAGGTTTTTGCGGTGTACGTAGAGGGAAGAAGATAGGAGGGGAAAAATATTTATAATTGTTAAGAACGTGATGATTATTTATGTTATTTTAATTTTGACCATTTTAGTTTATTTGAAAAATTAGTGAGATTAATAAAAAACGTAGTGTCAATAGAATTAGCCTTCAAGTATGTATGTGGTTAATAATAATATTTTCTTTGAATAAAAACACGCGAGAATAGCAACATGAAATTAACTGATATTTTACATGCTTCACATCTATAGAGAAAAAAATAAAAAAGTAAATTATTTGCATCCTCTACAAATATATATATATATAATATTAATACTTACTCGTTTATGTACTTGATTAAGGTTTTACTATATTTTACGTTTATATCATCTAACTTATTTAATATTATTAGTTAACAGTCTAATAATACGTATTGGGTATGTACATACCAATATTCACTCGTTACCCGTTCACATAAAAATTCTACTTTTCGTATGAAGTTATAACATTAATTGAATTGATTCTTTTTTTCTTGCATAAATATAATTTCGTATGTTTATGAATTTAGAGATGCTGCAAACAAAATGACTTAAGACATTGTAAAAAAAAACTGACTTATTAATTTCGGTAGTAGCTGGTGGCAATTTATTTTTGTACAAAGTAAAGGAAATTTTTATTTTCAATTCTTATAACTTTTTATTATAAAAATAAAATAGATTGATTATTTTTTTGTGGTACGCGTAGGGGAAAAATATAAGAAGGGAAAAAACATTTATAATTGTTAAGAATGTGATGATTATTTGTGTTATTTTAATTTTGACCATTTTAGTATATTTGAAAAATTTGTGAGATTAATAAAAAACGTAGTATCAATATAATTAGCCTTCAAGTATATATATGGTTAATAATAATATTTTATTTGAGTGAAAACACGTGAGAATAGCAATATATAAATGAAAATTGTTAACAAATAAAAGAGTTGGTATAATAGTTTAAAAGCATGTTACTTATAACATGTAAGTCACCAATTCAATACTTTACTATTACATTTGCAACAATTTTTTTTTATTAAAAGTGACAACTGGTGTGGTATGACATTATAAGCAACTAGATTTCCACCCGTGCAATAAACTCTAAAGAAATTTCATACATAAAATATAACATAATTGTGTTTGTCAGATTTAATGTCATAAAGAAACTAAAAAACACACCATGTATGGAATTAATGTGCATCATACATTTGCAAGTAACATGCAATCAATTCTTTATTTTGATGACATAATTTTAAATTCTTGTTATTAGTCCATCGCCATCTCGTTGAACCAATACTTTTTTTATTAGTTCTTATTTTTTTATTTCCGTGAAAGACAATAAAACCCGAAAGCATAATTCTATATCAATTTCACACCCGTGCATTTACGGACATACTATACTTCATACTCTTGTGTTTCACGGATATATTATTGTGACAAAGTAAAATACAATGAAGTAGGGGAATATAAAATCATGAAATTATACAATCGAACAAAGTAAAATTAAAATCTATTATGCAATTATGAAATATATCTAACCAAAATATAATACGTAGATAGAATCTTAAAATAAAAAATATTAAATTAAATTATTAAAAGGAAAAATATAATAATAATATTAAAATCTAGATTGATATATTATCTATTTTCATGTAATTCAAATCCATTAGGCAAATATATAAGATATATCTAACTAAAATGTGTAGATAGAGTCTCAAAATAAAAATATTAAATTAAATGATTAAAGGAAAATTATAACAATAAGAAAAGTATAATAATTGAACCAATAATTTTTTTTATTAATTCTTATTTTTTATTTCTTTTAAAGACAATAAAACCCGATAGTATAATCTATATTAGTTTTACACTTATGTGTTTCACTTACATACTATGCTTCACACTCATGTATTTTATGGACATATTATACTGACAAAATAAAATACAATGGACTAAGAAAACATAAAATAATGAAATTATACAATCGAACAAAGTAAAATTGAAATCTATTAGGCAAATATGAGATATCTCTAACCAAAATGTAATACGTAGATAGAGTTTCAGAATAAAAATATTAAATTAAATGATTAAAGGAAAAGTATAATAACAAAGGAAAATAACATTGAAATCAAGATTGATATATTATCTATTTTCAGGTAATTCAAACTCACTAGGCAAATGTGAGATATATCTAACCAAAATATAATATGTAGATAGAGTCCCAAAATAAAAATATTAAATTAAATGATTAAAAGGAAAAATATAACAATAAGGAAAAGTATAATAATTGAACCAATAATTTTTTATTAATTCTTATTTTTTATTTTCTTTAAGGGCAATAAAACCCGATAGTATAGTTTCACACACGTGTATTTACGGACTACTATACTTCACACTCGTGCATTTTATGGACATATTATGCTGATAAAATAAAATACAATATAGTAGGAGAACATAAAATCATGAAATTACACAATCGAACAGAGTAAAATTAAAATATATTAGGTAAATATGAGATATATTTAACTAAAATGTAATATGTAGATAGAATTCTAAAATAAAAATATTAAATTAAATGATTAAAAGGAAAAATATAACAATAAGGAAGGGTATAATAATAAAATAACGTCAGCAAATTGGTTTTTAAGGAAGCCATGCAATGAGCTGAAAAATTATTTCTAATTGTGCCCGACAATAAAGTTGAGCCAAACAAACTTTGTTTATATATATATATTGTGTCAGATAGAGCTTTAGACGAGAAAGATTTTCTAATTACGTCAGATAAAATTACAATTGTGTTAGACAAACTGTCATTATATATATATTAGTAAAATCTCTTTTACATTTCTATCGGACATCGTGCAACGCACGACCCCCAACTAGCATCAACAAAAGATATGCAAGTTCTGATAAAGTGTTTTTGATTTAAAAACATAAATAAATTTTATGAGAACGAGTAGTTGAAATTTATGTAGTATAAGCATGTTCTATCAAATATCTGAATGTGATTAGCTTGACTAGAAATAAGTTGATTTAACTAACAAGTAATGACAAAACTCTTCATTTTTGAGCATTGAAATAAATTTCATAATTTCAATAATATAATATACTTATTATTTCAAGACATAAGTGTCAATAAACATTAATCTTGATCCACGTATATAAATATACTAGGGACAGTGAAGTATGCAATCAAGTTAAGTATTAAACTAGCAACAACTATATGTGTAACCTAGATAAGAGGGATGAAGAACAACAATGTCGTGTGACATTGTTAATAAGTCATTTATGATTTAGATGCTCAAAGGTGTAACATTGCTACCCGACCCTTATCAGAGAAACTTAGCTACAACAGTTGTATATCTTATATGGTACTTTCGATCAATAATACTCATGCATCTCACAATGTAGGATGTACCATGTAAGATTTATATTTTCATATTTCCATGTCGGGTGAGAAAAATTTAAACACACGGATATATATCGTATATGGTACATTCTATGTGACGAGATACATGTGTATTATTTATCAGATGTACTATGTAAGATATATATCCGTTGTACTTAAATTTCTCTCAATAATGATATATTACAACCATATACTTAAGAGGTGTAGCCTCGACCCACATCTTTAAGTATTTATTCCATAGGTTTAATATATGAAAGAAGAAAAACTTGATTATTCCCAGAATTTTGAGACAGTGAACATGTTACTCATTCTTGAGAAACCAAGATACAAATTCTCTATTCCATGCTCCATTCAATTTGAAACAAACCATGGAAAGCGGCATCAATGACTAACAATTTCTCATTTTAAACTATATTTTCCCTTCGGCTTGTTTAAAAATGTTGGAAAAATAGGCATTTTGGATATAATTTTGAGTACTATTTGATTCTTAATTTTGAAATATAAATTCAGATTTGTGTTCTCCTCGTCAAGAGCTTTGAAAACGTATATTTATTTGCCCAAAATGGTGGTTGGGTGAATAAGAAATTGAGTCTCAAAGTTTGTCATAAGAAATGAGTTTAAGTGTGGAGGGAACTTTGTCCCACATTAGAAAAATATTATTCCAATGACTTGTTTAAATATGCTTACAAATTTGTAACATATTAATTGTGTAGTTGAGACACGGATCAAAAATACACTTTGGACCATTGAACTTGTTTGCGAGCATGACTTGTGTACACGAATACTAGATCGGCAGTGGGCGCCTAGTCCGCTACAAATTTTTTAAACACTTAAACCATTTGTTAGAATGTGAAGAGTTGTAAAATTTTTTAAACACTTAAACCATTTGTTAGAATGTGAAGAGTTGTAACTGGTGATTCTTGAGCTTGTTGTCATTCAATTCTAATGAATTCACATTTATTTTTAGGCTTTTTATATGCCTAGTATTACCTATGTAAAGGACTAAGTTTGGCCTTTTTGAAGAACGAATTCAAAACACAAATTTTCCTTCACATTTTCTTGCCATAAACCTCCTTTATGTGATACTGTTCAGGCACGTTCCGGTTCGCCTAGGTAGGAATTTCGTTGCTCTAGTCCAGCGTTGTTTCCTCCAGGTCTTGACCATTGTATCTTGGGAAATAGACATCCAGTGTATTGGGGACGAATCTGTTTTAAGGAAGCTGTGTCAAACACATGCCTCGGTTCCTGTTGCTTTCTATTTCCTACAGAGACTTCTGTTTACTTTACGGGGGTCTCTGTTTACGATCTTTTACACTTTATTTACATTATGTTTACGTTCTGTTTCTGACAGATGTCTCTGTTTACATTCTGTTTATGTTCTGTTTCTGACAAAGGTCTCTGTTTACATTCTATTTACATTCTGTTTCTGTTTCTAACAGAGGTTTCTGTTTCCGTTTTGTTTACCTTTTGTTTCTGATAGTGAATTCTAGTCACCTGTACTGCAGTTTTCTAACAAAAAATTTCTAAATAAACCTACATATGAAGATTTTCGTTAAAATAGTAATTACTGTAATTTTTTTTTTAATTCTACTGTAACTATTTTCATAAATTTCAATCTCCCAAACAAGAATTAAATTTAGCAATTTTCTTACATATACCATAACCATAACTGCATAACATTGTGATCTCATCACATTCCCAAGCTCGCTAAACCTGTTCTCCCGTCCCAAAGACCTTCAGTGCGACGGTGCCTCGAGTAACAGAGGTGAGATGAACAAAGTTTCTCTTCTTCTTCATGCCTTTTTCTACATGCTTCAAATCATGAAATATTATTTGTAAGTATCTTTCTTTCCGTTCTATTGTTCTCATTCATCCCGGAGGCGTTTATTTTCTTGCTCAGACTTTATTTTCTCATTGTAATGGTTTTATTTATTTATTTATTTAAATTCTTCAAAGTTTCACCCAAGTCAAGTCAATAGATGCGTAAACATGAGGACCCATCTGTTCAAATTTGATCTGCACGTAGGTTAGGCGTTCAAGCTGGTGTACAGAAAGTAAGCACAAATATCTGCTTTTTTCCCCTTTTTTTCCGATTTTCATTGCTTTTATTCTATAGTCAGCACTCGGTAAGTACACCCATTTTTATCTTCTTACGCGTTTTCAAGAATAGCATTATTGGGATTAGATGGGAATCACGAATATAAGCTGTGCAATGGCTGGGTATTCAATTTTTCTTGAATCTTTTTGCTGTTTATGTTATTACTTATACATGATGCGCAGGCGTGACCCGAAAGGTGTGATTTTTGGTAGTTTCGGCTTGCTGGTTTATGAGTTCTCATTCTTTCGTATTCAACAAAAAAAAAAAAAAAATGGCGGGTCGAAATTTGTCTTTGGGTTGATTACAGAATTATGTTGCCTTCTGCTGATTTTTTTTAACGAAATACTAGAATTCAATGTAGATATATTGGGTTATGTTGTTCCTGAAAGCTTGTAATTTAGCAATCGAGCAGGCAAGAATTATTATATATTTCTGTTTTCATTTTTCATGTAATCTATCCAGCGTTTTCTTTCCTCTTTTCTTTTTTCAATTATTTTTTCCTGGCATTTGGAATTCTACATTGTTGCTCATCCGTCTTAGTTTTGATGATCTTCCTCTACTGCTTGAGAAAATACAATTTTCTTTTAAGTGTCTAATAATCTCTGATTTTACTGCAGGCGTTTTTCAATTGGTGCAGTTTATATTGCTTTCCTAGAACTGAAGAATAGTAAAAGATCAGTTATGGAGATTTCATTAGTGCTTTTAGACCTGATCATGCACCTTTGATACATATTTTGATCGTATGAACAGATATATCCCTACCACATGTTACTTGGCAGTTAAATGTGTTCTATGTTTTAATCTTCGTGTTTTACAGATCCATTCAAAATACATTTGTCATGTATCACTGTCAATGGCTAGAGCCATCTATGTGCTCTACCCATTTAGCAAGTCTTAGGATGCTTAACACTGAGAAAGTGGAGGGTAGTGGCTTAAACGACTAGGACGTTTAGTCACACTCACATGTATATTTCAAGATAGAAGTGGATCGAGTTTGACTTAGGGAAGAAAAAGGAAACTTTGCCGGTTCTATGTGTCTATTTTGTCGATGTAGAAGCCGAGCTCAGGCAGTCAAAGCCATGCCTAGTCACTTGCCTGTATCCCTAAATTTTCGGGTAGACTATACTGTAATAGACTATAGTAGTCCATAATGTATTCATTGGGAGCAGTTGAGTGCTTGACTGGCTGACTTAGTGTCAGCCTGTCAGGCTACTGGCTCTATCTTTCATACTACCAATTAAGGTGGAAAAGTGTTCAATTTCATATATGGATATCTTGCATAGCACCTTCAATCTAATTCCAAGGTGTTGATCTGCTATTCCATATAACAAATATAATTAGTTGTATGCAGGGAAATTAGAAATGCAGTCTTAGATACACTCTGGTTGACATTAAATTATTTAATGGTTCAAGCGGCTCGTTACAATCTTTAAATTAAACAGCATAAATGAGTTTTGAATTTAGCATTTTTGTTATCATATGGGAGGAAATAATGTGCATCCTGATTCACAAGTTCTACATTTACATGCAGAGTGCTTATAACACAACATGGAGGATACCATCAAAGGCTCTGCTAATGGCTTTCCTGCCATAACATCTTCAATAGTATGTAACATATTTAGGGAACCTGAAATTTTTCCCAGAATTGGAGTGGAATATCAGGCCAATGTTCCATCACTTATCCCAGGAAGTCATGATTTGCAGTTAGGAAGAAAAAAATCTTATTCTAGAATCACATTAAATAAACAATACAGAAGAGTTCAAGCTGAGAATGCAAAAGAAGCAGGGGGGACAATAAATCATCAGCCCACATTGGCTTCTGAAGGCATAGATGCTGCATTGATCTCATCCCAGGAGAAAAGAGCCAGTTCACAGACCGAAGATTGGACGACATCTGAATGCAGTAGCTTTCTCCTTGGCCTGTACTTGTTCGGGAAAAACCTTATGGTTGTGAGCAAATTTGTTGAGAGTAAAAATAAGGGCGACATATTAGCATACTATTATGGGAAGTTCTATAAATCAAGTGATTACCAAAGGTGGTCAGGAACTCGAAAGCCGAAGAGCAGACGATATGTACATGGAAAAAGGATATTAACAGGTTGGAAGCAGCGGGAATTCTTATCTCGCTTGTTTTTCCATGTCTCAGAGGAATGCCGTATGCAGCTAACAGAGGTATATTTTTAAATTTGAAATGTTTTTTGCTGATCTTCTCATCTACAAGTTTAAGCTATTAAAGAGGGTTAACAGTCATTTATTTAAGTTTGATCTTAACTATGCATCTTCTATTCAGGCTAGATTTTATTTATATATTTATTTTTTCACCTGTCGTTCAACATTCACTATTTTCAGAAGTCATTGGCAGCTAATTTGAACCTAGTTCTTCTGTCTGGATTTGCTACCTTGTTAACCATCTCGTCTAAAAGCTTAAATTGTTAAAGAGCTAACGTTTTACTTATTTTTCTTCTTCAACAGCTCTATTTTCCTCAATGCATATGCCTAAAAGTCTTCATTTGGAAATAATTGCATATCCAACATTTTGATGCATAAGGTTCTAAGACTTCAGAAGCTGTGTGTGACAAACTTGTTGAATATCATGATATTTTGGAGAATATACATATCCAAAGACATGATCTTTTCTTGGAAGAAGAGGGTAATATAATGTAGGATAATCAAAATGTAAGGACAAGCAATCGAGTCACTGTGTTGAGTGGAATAATTGTCATCCCAAGGAAACAGAATAAGCATCATTCTTCACTCTTTGATGAATCTGGTCAAGATTTAACTGACTTTCACACAGTGGCTCTCCATTTCTCTAGCTATTTGCTTCTAGTTATGGTGCAGTAGTTGTTGTGCATTTGAAAGAACTGTCAAAATAACCATGTTTTCCTGCACAGTCATAGGCTAAAAGGTGAATGGCTTAAATACTTGAGTATTCTTACCGAGAACAATATTGTATGAGGTTTTATGTGATTGAGTCCTTGACGTATTGTGTGAAACAGAGGACTATATTTTTCTGCATTATCCTCATAAAACTTGAACAAGAATTAATTTTAGAATGTTATTTCAGAGAGGGAGATAGGTAGCATTGCTCTGAGGAGTTTTGTTCCCTATACTTCTTTGAAGTGGACTGGAAAATGAAACATGGCATCCAATTTTTATTTTCCCAACACCTTTATTTTGCAATTCAATGCCTTCAAGATTACAATGAGCTTTGACATGGATTCCAGCTTCCTCTAGACTTTTTTGAATGTGTCTGACTGGGTTCATTTACTTGTTTTATCTTATTGTAAAAGTTTTATCTTATTGTAAAAGAAGAGTGTTATTTCCACGAAATCCATTGTTTCATTTATTGATCTCGTGCTCACTTATAAAGAAAGAGAAGGTTTCCTCTACTTCATGGGGATATATATTTCTGTATGATTGTATCTTAACTTGAGAGCATTGACATGTTCTGCTGATATTATCTCCCAAAAATGCTTCTGCTTTTGATATATTACTAGCTATATAGATTTCCTACTGCCTAGGCTGTTATTACTAGTTACAAACTGTGTACCACTGGTGAATAATCCGTCTTCACTTTCTTGTATAAGTACATAGAGAAATTTCTTTTGAATTATTCATGGTCTCACCTTTTATACTGGTGGACCTGACAAGTTTTATGCCAACATTTCGGCATCTCTGAGTGTGATCTGTTGCAGATTTCAACGACATTTACAGAAGGAAAACTTTCAATGGAAAAGTATGTATTCAGTTTGAGAAACATTGTTGGAACTGACCTGCTTGTAGAAGCAATAGCAATTGGCAAAGGGACAAAAGACCTTACTCGTGCGGCTGCAATTCCTACAAAAGCCAATCATCCCATCCCACTTCTTGCTGGTGTATCTAGTGGTAAAGAAATCTCCTCGCTTACGTCAAGTGAAATCATCGAGTTTCTGTCAGGTGATTTTCGCTTAAACAAAGCTCGATCAAGTGATCTATTCTGGGAAGCGGTTTGGCCACGTCTTTTGGCTGGAGGATGGCATTCAGAGCAGCGAGGGGATCTTGCTTACACTGGTCCAAACTATTCGTTGGTATTCATTATACCAGGGATTGGAAAGTTCTCCAGTAAACTTGTGAGAGGAAGTCAATATTTTGATTCCATTACTGGTGTCTTGAAGAAGGTTGCATCCGAGCCTCATCTTCTCGATTTTGATAATGAAACAGCTGAAGATGGCGCAAAGATGAAGGACGATGAGTTAGCTCTACAGATAGAAAAGGAATCAGAGGGTTTATCGAATCATAGATGCCATACCTATCTTCAGCCACCAATTTCTACTAGCAGTCCAGATTTACCGAAATTAGAGTTGTGGATACCAGTTTGCTTAGTGAAACCGGAAGGGTGAGCATGAGAGAGTTGATGTTTTTGCCTCCACACCCTTTAAGTACATGGATAGAGCCCACATGTTCAAACAAGGAAAATGAAATTCCCGATCTGCCGAAAGAAATAACTGAGCCAGCATCATGCAGTGACACAGCAGATTGTGAGCTCGATTACTCTAACAAGCAATTGCCTACCAATTTAGCAACAGAATATCACCATGACAGAAGTTCTACTTCCCCCACTGGCTGGAAATCTAGGATGACAGTGAAATTCCAATTCAGTAGAAGGTTAAAAAAGCACAAGTTAAATCATTCAGTTCCCATCGCTGATGAGCAGAACTTGACAAGTTGCGGCAATGAGAGTTCAAGAAACGATGCTGAAAATATCACCACAGATGCTAATTCAAATGGACAGGGATCCTCCTGTTTGGAGAACATTCTAGTGACGGAACCACACCTAGAGTCGTCATCAAACACTGTTATCCCTGGAAACCTGGAGGAGAGCAGGGAAATAAGTGATAGTAAGAACATTCCAGGTACTAAAGCGTCTACTGAGAAGTCTCATCCCGATATAATGGCAGGCTTAGATTCTACTCAGGTCCCTACGGATTCTCACCGCACTGGGGAGTTTTCTCATGTAATAACTAATTCTATCACTTCATTTGCCGACAAGTCATTCTTACATTCTGAAGAAACTCTGCACTCCAAACTGTTGGTAACCAAGAATAGTGTCCCTGTGGAGAAGCAGCCTGTGGTTGTAGGTCGGAGGCAGAGTATGAGAAACAAACCTAGTACAAAAGGGTTGGAAGCCATTGCATCTGGGTTCTTGGGCACAAAAAATAAACGGAAGGCTACGGAGGCTGTTTCTCGAGATGAGCCTCAAGGTAGTTGCATGAAAAAAGCCGTGGGTTTGATTACTCTGAATGATACTCCAGCAATGCCATTCTGCCTTATACCAGCAGATTGCATGATAGACCAGATAAAAGATCTGGTCTAAAATTTAACTAATGTTTGGAGGCTGGATGCTGATGGTATCAGGCAGCATATAGAAATGCTGCTCGTTTTGAACTTGGAGGTCTGGTGTCCAGAGATGCTTCAGAAAAGTGTCCATAAAGTCATCAATGGAGTCGTAGTTTATTTGCTGAATTTTGATTACTTAACTAGCCAAAATCAATTTTACAAACTTACATCCCTGATATATAGCTATTGATTTTTGAACCCAGTAATGAAAATTTTCTTATGCTGATGGAAATGTAGTCTCTGTTCGTGCTCTTCCGATCTCATCTTCAACTTCCAATGTGATTGCCTATTTTTCAATATTTGGAATCATATTTCACCTTCTGCTGGATTTTGATTCGACTTCTGTGTCAAGAAAGAAGACTTTCTCTAATAATTGCTAAAAGTATGTCGCCATCTTCAGGTTTATTCAGCAGACATTTCTTTCTTTACAAGGAAATGATGATACAATACCAAAGACATGGATATACAAAAATTTTCTAACACTTTCAGGAGTTACTGTTATGACACTTTCTGTCACATGTGTGCATGATACATGCCACGTTGATTTGAAAATATGAGCTATTGATTGAATTTTCAGTGAATGTTATTATAGACTAGTTAATAATTACAATTTTATTGCATACAATTTTAAAGGGAGACTTTCAGAAACGACAAAAAATAACTATGTATTGTCGAAAATGACAAAAAAAAAAAAAGATTATAAGTCCAAATATAGTAAAATTTGACCATCACAATGATGTATATACCCCCGATTTCCCTTCTTTCCATTTATGGCAAGCGGCTTGGGTCACATAAAGTTGATTAGACTTGTCTTGGGAATTTTGAAAAATATGAACTTTCAACATAAGCTAATGTTTGAATCAAAGCCAAGTTTATACATCAATCTCATGGACTTGAGGAGGGAAGCAACATTTGTGGTGCAGTTTGGAGGATTCCCAACATCAGCTTCTACCCGACCTGCTCCACCATTCATCCCCATTGCAGCCTGGTAGTAAGACTGCCGAGCCCACTTCTCGCGCCAAATTTGTTACGCCATTGCTCAGGCAACGTATGCCAATCTCCTATTCTCTCATTCGACATCACAGTTCTACACTCATCTGCTCGCCATGTGTTTTCTGGATCATTGGTTTGACATTACGTTAAACTAGGGTATATGAGAACTAAAATAGGTTGTTAGACAACATTAAACCACTCCACATTCTATAGAAAAGCCGACGGAAGGGGCAATGGCTGGTAGGCTAACCTTGCCGACTAGTTAAAGTGCACAAAACTTTGATTTTTGTTTAATATAATCAGTTTAGGCTAATGCAAACCTGCTGACATAGGGTCCAGATTAAGAATTCTGAAATTCTACTGCGCAGCATCGATGAATGTATAGATTCTAGACTTTAGCGTACGGGGAACCTGTATAGTTCAATTTCAGGGTTATTTGAACCGTCCTAGACTCTACAGAACAAAGTCGAGAAACATTTTGTGATCCTACATTACTAAATGCCATTCTAAGACTGTGATTTTATCTAGACTACTTCTGATAGAGTCTAGAGTTTACTTCAACGTGCAGTCTTATTAATGTAATTAATGTTTGTGTTGTGCTCCATTACCATAGTGATGGAGACCCACTACAGGTTCATTATAACGCATGGTCAGCAGTTTTCAAAGATTGACAACAGATGGAGTTGGGAGGGACTACACACCACTTCTCTTCTTGTGCCGATCAATATCACATTTGGCTTACTTTTTTCCACTGTAAAGTAGAAGCTTAACATTGACAACAAGGGTGAGATTCAGCTGAAATTCTTGGTCCCTGGCTACAGTCTACCCCCAGCCGAAATGAGCCGTGTGATGAGTTAGCATGATTCAAGAACATTTATATTGAGACTGCAAAGATGGTGTGTTTTTAGACTTTACGTGTGACACAAAGAAGGAAAAGTGGAGAAAAAATAGTGTCAATGAGTTAAAAATGATTAGAAAAAAAAAAGAAAATTAAAAGAAAATAAGAAACACATAGAGTCCACCAATTTTCTTGGTGCATCTCTCTTTTTTGGACCACCACCAAAGACTTTGAGCATTGAAGATGCTCCTAATTCAGATTTTAGTTCCGTGTTTCTTTCAAAGCCAAGATGCAAGCGTTTTCAGTAGAGAATTTAAAATGGTCCATCTCGACATTTCTACTGACTCCATGCCATTTTAATCAGCCTTGCCTAAGAGACTAAGGATCAAAATCCAACAATTACCTGTACCAAGAAATTGAAACAACACAAGTAGGATCCATAACGAACCAGTGCCATGGAATCCATTATTAAGTACTAACCTCATGTGGAAACAAATAACCATATACATCATCTCCCAGAGGTGGAAAACATGTATTGGAACTACAAAGGAACAAATTCAAGCTCTCAAGAGTCGAGAATGCGTTAGTGTTTATTATTTGGAAGCTCTTATTTCTATGAAAAAAAATCAAAATATGTACCTCTAGATACATGGGCACAACACACTATAGTTATAACTGTCACACAGGAAGTTTCAACTATTAATAACACTTTCATTTTTGACAGAGAAAGTGGAGTTGGGATGAAAGGGGGAAGGGAAAAGGTTAATGGAACAAAATATATCCCATCATATTGCTTATGATATGCTTTTGGTTATGCTGTATGAGGAAAATCTCAGTTCTCCTCTTCTTCTTCTCTTCTTCCTTTTCAGATGCATTCTTCAACTGTAAGGTAAATCGTTAAGTCAGTCTCCATGTTACAGGTAGATGAATGAGCAAATACCACTAGTTATTTAATGTTTTCCGTCATCAGAAAGAGACCAAACTCACCATGATAATAAGGATTCGGACAAAGATAGCAACAAAATCAATAAACAGCGCCAACGTATGCTTCACATAGTCCAGATCTCCAAAGTGTGCCTTCTCAATTATGTCCTGAGTGTCAACCACAACATAGCCAACGAACACCAGAAGTCCAAAATACAACTGAAAGAGAACAAGGAACAGGTTAGATGTTAGAGTTGACCTTCCTGCATCGGGCAAAATTGAAGGAAAGGAAAAATTCAAAACCTCAAGCTTGAACAAAGCCATGGAGCCACTGAAAATTGAATATGCAAATTGTAGCCAGAACAAAATAGAGAGACCAGAAGAAATGACACCACCAAGGTACAAATATTCTCTACATCTAGCCATCATCGCAGCTGCCGAGAAATAGCCAAAAGCAACATCGCAACCAACAAAAGCACCAATCACAATGTTACAACAAGGAACAAAAATATACATTATAAGCCATCATCTAAACTAAACCAAAGAAGATTATAAGGATAATTCAACCATATAACTATTTTAAAGTAATTTATTTCGAAAGTCCATTTAAATTGCATCAGATAGCTATAAACGTGATCAAATCCACATACTATAAACAGTGAATATAAGGGATAGTGAGTCTCAAATATTCTCAAGCTGACATATCCCTCTATAAACCATATAATATGAATATTAACTTGAAATTCTATGACCTACCATGATTTGTAGAAGCCAGATCTGACACTTCTATATCACAACTTTCATGACTAGCATAGATGTCATCAAATAAGTACAAGCATACATATGATATAGTAAAAGCCTCAAGAAATTTCTTCCAATCAAACCAAAACCAAAAAACCAACTAAGCCTGAAAAGATTTAATATAAAATAAGTCAGGATAATACTATTAATTTATAGAATTGCATTAAGCAATGATGAGGTCGCATCGAAGTGCAACATACAAGTTCAACTCTAAAAGGCTTACAAAATCCAAGCACAAAAATATTTTTACATAAAGCAGAACTGTGAAACAATTGCAAAGCCATCAACAAGACATTCAAGAAATATATCATGCGTTTCCATTCTAATAGAGACAAACTGAAAATGAAACTTAAAAACCAACAGAAACTAATAGAAGATTTACCTAGGGTAGAACTCAATGGCCAATTCAATGAATGCACCAATAGAGGCCTCTTCGAATAGGGCAGCTGCCATGAAAAGCGAAACCCTTTTGTGCTGATAATTATTAAGACAACAACAATTGACAATCAATTAGAGTCAATGTAGCACTGAAGAACTATTTGAAGGAATTCTGCAAGAAATACCTCTTCATAAGGAGATGTAGAGAGTAGTCAAAAGATGCTACCCAAACATCCGATGGTTGTAAGGAATCCACCAACATTCCAAAGGATGTGAAGATAACTCCAACTGCTGATGAAAGTAATGCACAACATAGCAACAGATAAAACTACAATCAGATAACTCACCACATCACTCTTACCCTGAATTTTCAAGAATCACACGGAGTACTCACGATTTCCAAAATATCATGTATCAGATATCACAAAATTAGGAGATCGATTCAATAAAATAAAAACACAAAAACCCTAACATTACAGTAATTATTAGCGATACAAAGAGGTTGAAAATAAATCATTTCTCGACATCTAAACTTCAATTTTCCCCTAAAAATCTACAAAAATGCACAAAAAAGTGAAAATAACAAACCTGTTTGAGATGCGTATGAACAATAGGGGAAATTTGATGGAAATTCTTGAGGGAATCATAACTCCAACGATTGCGAGACGCCGATTGAATGATTCCATTTTTCTAGGCTTTTTCTCGTGCCCAAATCAGGTGCCTTGGCTTTGAAGGTCCGGTGATTGCCCCACCCGTCGCTCAAACTTAACTTGAAACGATGTATACCGGTGATAATGGAGTCTTCTTCTCCGTTTGAGGGTGAACTCGAGCGGGACGAAAAATGGAGTATTCTTCACACTTAGATCACACTATGTTGAGGGCAAGTTTGTGCAACTGATTTCGAATTTTTAGATTGAACGAGTTTACTTGTGCAGGGACGTTTCTGGTTTCAAAATCCAGACAGAACTAATGGGACATTTTCGTAAGCGGGAAATTGATATATTTACCGTGTTGGTCAGAATGAAAAGGGGGTATTCTTGGGTATCAACATCTAAAAGCAGGGATATTTTTGTCTGTTCACAGGTAAATATTTGCTACAGTTGGACATTGTGGAAAAACATGACATTTTTGGCTTTTGTTATTTGTAATTTGACATTTCTACAATTTTTCCTTCTTTCTTTACAAGGAAATGTTGATACAATACCAAAGACATGGAAATACAAAAATTTTCTAACACTTTCTGACACGCCCTACTCCCAGTACCTCTAACTTACTAGAAGTGTGACGTGCGCCGACGATAAATTTCGACTAAAAGCTAAAATTTACCGTCAAGGCTCATGAATATACTACTTATTTTAGAAAATTTCGACAGCATCTCACTTGTTTTATTAACAAAACCCCAACATGTATACTCTCCAATAACAACACCAACACCAACACGTTAACACATTACAATCTGCCAATTTCTCATTATAAATAATACCACCTCATAATTGGAGAAATATACTAAACTGAATATGAGTCATATGAGAAAACTCAATATATATTAACAAGTTTAATCCTATTAAAGCCAATCATTCATGATATCGACGAACTAATAACAATTCTTATGTGGTGACTCGAAATCTTGAAATAGCAGGCTCGACCAAAATGTGTTGCCCAAACTCCAATTACTACCTGAGAAGAAAATCATTTAGGACACATATGAGCTACTAGCCCAGTGAGTGGAGCTTTTAAAATAAACATGTCTTGAGAAGTCCAAATATATCTTCTCAAAAATCACGTATAAAATGAATAAGTCAATTCATGGACTTTCGTAACTTGAAACTGAAATCTCAATATAACATCGGTGTTAATAAAATCATTCATGTAGGAACACATTATAAACATCATTTCATTAATATTCGTCATAAAGTTCACTTGGAAAGCATCATAAACATAATTTCATTTCAAGATTGACATAGAATTTTCCCCAAAAAGTATCCAACATATCATGATTATAATATCATGTCATACGCGCGTAGAGGGTCAGCTTGGGACATAGATACCTTATGACCCCTTTGCCCTAGGCGGCACAATTAAACAGCTTGAGCCATAGCTAGCACGTAGGCCCTTCGCCTGGGCGGCGTTCATTTGGTCAGCTTGAGCCATATAGGTCCCTTCGCCTGTAAGCGGCATATCATAATATTGGATACACATTTGGGGTTTTCATATATCTTAAATCATGTCTTAACCCAAACATTTCTTTAAAATCATGAAGCACCATTCCATACAAACATTCACATAAACTTTTCTAAGAATTATCAACTTTCATGAAATTTCATGGAAATACATTCATCATGAAACATTATGAATTTCTGTGAAATCAAAGCATAATATATATTTTCATTTAGAAAGAAAAGAAGAGAAGAATCTCCACTCACCTGTTATGTAGCAATGTACATGTAGCTCCTTTTGTGTTTCCTGTAGCATAACATGAAGACTCTTAAATTTCAATTCCTTTTTCTCATAAAATCTTCTTATCCGGATAATTTTGTTTTCACAACTTTCGAATCATTCCATTCATTCATTTTTCCATTTTTCTCTATTCATTTATTCCACGTCCTAAATTTACTAAGTTGTTCACCATATACTCTATTAATCCCCTAGATTAACACATATTTACTCTTTAAGTCATATTCCATTCTTCCCTTTGAATTCATGACAACTTCATAATTTCTTTAACTAGATAATACCCCTTGATGTCAATTATTTTTCTCAATTGCCATATGATCACATCTTTAAAATATCAACAACACTTCATACCTCTAATTTCAATAATAGTCATTGTTCCTTGGTATCATCATTCTAAATAATGTGTAAGATATTCTCTTGACATATATATATATATATATATATATCTAATACTTTATAATAGCTCAATAAATTCTCATTTTCACTTGAAAGTGGAAATTGAATCCATATCTTACTAAGTCCCCTTCTTTACAATTATTCTAGACGTTGTTCATTTTAAAATTGTAGAAATATCACAAATTAGAATCATAAATTCCACCAACATAACAACACTAACTCTTCACTTTTAAACACTAGTTCTTAGCCTTTAACAAACTTTCCAATTCTACATTTGATGTTAAACATTTAGTTGTTCATTACTTATATTTATTCCCAACCTCACCAGATTCCTCAATCACCATGATGTTATGCTATAAAATCATAACACCAACTTATTCGTAAAATTTTAACCTTTTAACTAAGGATTGTTAAATTTTCTTGTTCGGCAATGCCCATTTAACACCCATTAAAAATCAAGGATGGCGTCGTATGCTTATGAAATTTTACTAGGAGGTAGAAAACTCATATAAGTTCATCATATATGAAATTGAGCCCCAGAAAACTACCTTGGCTATACCAAAATATTTTTCCACCTCCCAAAAATTCTGTTCTCCGGTAAACACTGACCAGCCTTACAAATTATGTCATAAAAACTTCTATTGGTATCGAAATGGTGTCATTCTAATTTTGGATGATAGAAAACTCATAGGAGATCATTTCCCAACTTGTATCTTGTTAAAATTCCATATATACTATCATTTATGACCCTCCAAAGTTGAGGGGCAGAAACTATGGACACAATAATTCCAACCTTGATTCTTTTATTAGACTTGTACATATGAGCTTGGCTTCCTAGAATTCATTCTTACCCTCTTATGCTTTCCTTTTAATTAAAGAAGACATATCTTCCTTCTTCCAATTAATCTAAAAGCTTCATTTAATTTAACAAAATACTGTGATATTCACTTCAAAGTCCCAAACAATACCTCATTCAAATCTTTCAACTTCAATCTTTCATTCTTAACTATAATTTCATGTACTAAATTTACATAATTCCTTTCTAATCTTCATATAATTTCGATTTCATGTCTAAGAGTAATTCCACACCATTTAACCCAATAGGAAACCACAACAAAATCAACTACTCCATTCTACTAGCAAATTTCTTAAATCAACCATAATAAATTTAAACCCAAAAATTCTCATAACATGCCTATACTTCAAGGATTTCCAAATACATCTAACCCACATCAACAACTCAACATTTCTCTCTTAATATTCATCACCTCAAACCATATATGGAAAATCTCAGATTTTCATATCTAGGATTTAAGAAAATCAACCCATAATATATTATAGAAGCTAAAAAAATAAAACTCATTATTCTCTCAACATAAACATCAATTATTTAACCCCAAATCATAGGAATAACCACACATTTAACACCCAATAGAAAATACATAAACCCTAAAAATAATTCATTGACTTACCTACTTGGAAATTGCACAAAAAATCAAAACCCAATTGCCAAATAATGCCAACAAGATGCAATTTCCTCACTTTCTTCTCTCTTTCCTTCCTTTTCCTTTTTCTTTCTTTTTTTTCTCACTTTTTACTCCCTCTCGGCCGACTCTTTTGTTTCTCCCGTGTGTGTATTTGTGATCATTCCAATTGCAAGACAATCATGTATACATATATAGGAAATTGCACACAGAGTCCCTCAACTTCTTGCTTCACTTCATTTAGGTCCTTAACTTCATTTCTTGTTTCATTTAAACCACCAAATGATAACATAATTTCATATAAATCCCAACTTATTTAAGTTCTTAAATTATAAACCCAAAAGTTAAATTATTGCATCTTAGTCTAACTTTGACCTTGATTTAATATATTACACATTTGACTTTGAAAGGTAAGGGTTGAATTTTGAAAATAACGGGGCGAGTCGTCACACATTCGAGAGTTACTGTTATAACACTTTCTGTCCCATATGGGTGCATGATACATGCCATGTTGATTTGAAAATATGAGCTATTGATTGAATCTTCAGTGAATGTTATTATAGACTAGTTAATAATTACAATTTTATTGCATACAATTCTTTCACTTGGCACAAGCTAATTAAATTGTCATTTATAAAACAATATTCTTAACTAATAAAAGTGAGTATTAATGAGGAATTTTTAATAGAAATTTAATTTCATGTTGACTATGAAAACCAAAAAACCATGGAAAATAGAGCATACAAAATTTATATAACTCCAAAATTACCCTATACACATATCTTCGTTCAATACGTATCAGCATAAGAATTCTAAGAACACATTTAGAGTTTGGATGATATTCATTTATCAGCATAAATTCTTTAACCACATATTCTTGGAAAAAATTATTTTTCCCATATTCTCATATAGTGTCATACATTATTCAAAGAAATCACTATTTACTACATACATTTTAAAAAATCTAAAGTACACACCCTCCCTTACAAAAGACTCAAGGGAAGCAATATTATAACAAAGGATAAATTCTATATGATTTACCCATAATATTAATTTTTAACCACTTTTCACTCTAAAAATAATTAAAAAGAACTTTTTATTTATGTTCTAAGTCGTCATCATCAAATATTATTACTATTGTAGCCATGTGTTTTATGACATGTGATTTATCATATTGAATTAAAGTAAAAGTTTTGAAACTAATTTTATTTTACTTCTTTATTAGTATTAGGGTTAATTTCACATTTCATTCCCAACCTTTGTGGCTAGTATTGCCTGGGTCTCTAACCTTTTTTTTCTACTTGCTAGTCCCCAGCCTTTCAATAACTCTTACGATAGGTCTTTCTTGACGGTTTTCGTCAATTTTTTCATTAAGTGCATATTCAAGTTATGATTTTATCCTCATATTTTTAAATGGAAAAATAAAAAATTTAAAAACAAAAAATATATATAAAAATTAAAAAGGAAAAAAAATTTTGCTATCATTTCGAGTAGCATTTTGCTGCCATTTTCGACAGCAAAATCGCTGCTGAAAATGGTAGAAGAAGGGGGAAGACCCCTTCCAGTGCTGCCATTTTCGACAGCGATTTTACTACCGGAGATGGCAACAAAGTGCTGCGAGAAATAGGGAAAACTCCCTCCTTGTGCTGCCGTTTCCGGTAGAACAAGGGGGCATTCTTCTAGAGAAACAGATCTGGTTCCTTCTTATGAACCAGATCTGCTGATGTGGAACAAAAAAGAATAAAAAAATTAAATCAACAGCGTCCACTTCCTCTCAATCAGAGTGTCCTTCCTCCTCTCCACTTTCTGAATTCAGTCACAGTGTCCTCCATCCTCTCCACTTTTTGTATTCAATCACAATGTCCAATTAAGCCAAACCCAAATCCAAACCCACTAGCTTCTGAATTCACAGCGTTCCCTTTCTCCTCCTCCTCCTCTATTTCTAAATTCAATCAACAGTAAACACCATCTCCCCTTTAGAATTCGATCAACAGTAAACACCAAATTCAACCGTAGCGAACCACTCCCCAAAGAAGAGAATGACAACCACCCAAAAAAGTCGATGGCCAAGAAGAGCCCTTTGCGAGCAAGAGAAGACCGCCACAGCCTCGAACTACCCGATTCCAATTACTTCGCGTGTCACGCCCCAATTTTTAATAATAGCAGAAGCATTTAAATATGTACCTCCATTCAAAATCGAGGGCGAGTGATGTAGACTGTAATCTACAACGCACTCAACTCACGAAATAGGATTTTGCAAATCGAAAACACTCAACTCTTATTCGAAGTCAATCAATGGGAAAAACCCTACAAAATGAAATAAATAGAAACCCTATATGGGCTAGCAGTCCCTTAATGGGTCGGGCTTACAAAGCAAATAAAGAAAATACGAAAAACATGACAAAAACATAGTAAAATATAGTTTTCACTTTCTAAACAATCTCGAACGCCCAAATCCATCATATGTCATAGCTAAGCTACGAGTCTTGTTCTTCTCATCGTGAGCTTTCCGGAACGGTATTATGGGCGAAAATCAGACACCAAATGCAAAAGTTATGAAAAATTGTCAAAACGGTCTAGATAAGCCAATGCCTTGTCTTGTACCACATCATCAACCTTCTCCACATCAGCGAGACTTTACAAATACAATTCAAAAGTACTGAGACGCTTTCACTGTGCACTCTGATAATTAAGTGTATTGTGGGTTACTCACAACGAAACCTCGGCCACGAGCTGAAATCTCGATCACATACAGTATCTCCTCCACCTTTGGGACAATCTGGCTATATAGCTTTAATTTAATACCTACATGATTGTAGAAAATGGGGGTGAGTACAACGTATTCAGTGAATAACGATATGCATTGGCTCATGAAAAAAGGACATAATATAACAAGAAAGCCAACTATAAGCACAAGTTGGGCCATCACTAGCTTAGCCTCTACCCGTAATCACAATACACAAATATTCAATAACAATTCAAAATAGCCAAGACCACAAAGTAAGGCCATACAAAGCCAAGCAAATGGGTAAACAGCGCCACTAGCGATGCCCAAGAACAATAACAATAGTTGATTCAAAGTAATGGTGCACCGTCAATAATCAAATGCCAAAGCGATACAATAGAAGCATGAGGAGCAATTTCGCAAAATCAAATATTGAACAACAAAGAGAGTTGTGAAAGATATGAGTTTTGAAAAGGGGGAGCCAAGGCACACGTTACTCACCTTAAATATTCTTCAAATAATTCAAGTGGAAAAATATCCTTAAAGCCTTGATATTCCTCAATTAAAGCTATTTTTCAAGCTATAATCCTTCTATATATGGTAAGGGACCATTTTCAAAAGACAAATAGGGTTTTGGTGGGTTTTTAGGGTGTTTCTTCACCCCACCATGGTTGGAGACGAATTTGGCTATCTTTAGGAAGGCTAAGGGATTGGTGGGAGAGTTAAGAGAATTGTGAGGACCCTTTACCCTATATATAATAGTTAGGATTTAATACACGTTTGGATTCCGCTAACCAAAGTAAGACAAGTGGCGCAACGTACACCGTACATTTGGCAACAAATTGTCTGAGAAGTCCTTACACTTTGTATTATCTTTCAGTTAAGTCATCGTACTTTGATTTATGTCAATTAAGTCACTGCACTTTAGTTTCTGTCAATTAGGAACCAAATTCTTTTTTTAGCGTCAATTGAGTAACAATCTTTTAATCTTCTAATATAATTCAAGAAATCTTTCAATGATATTCAAGTAATTCTTCTAAAACAACAATTATGTGGCTTGCTTTAATTTGTAGAAGTTTACGAGATGTTATATCGCGTTGTCATATGAACACCCAATAACTCGCCGATCGAAAGTCCAAGCACTGCCATTGAAGGTGGTAAGCTATACAACGTCCAACGTCCGAATGGTAAAGACGCAGTTGTAACTTTTGTTTTTTTTTCTTTTTGTGTAATAATAATATATATAATTTTTTCAAAGATATGTGCTTTCGTGCAATTTTTGCCATTTATATTTGAAGATATGAAATTCTTGGTTGATCTCGTTTTCTCCTCTAGTGATTGGATTTACAGTTGATCGAATTCAGCGATGGGTAGAAAGAGAGAACATTGTGAAGTCAGAATGGGTGAGGAGTAGGTCTGGGTTTGGCTTACTTGGTGGGTCCCACAGCCTTT
Organism: Nyctanthes arbor-tristis; assembly: GCA_963692815.1. NCBI lineage: Eukaryota > Viridiplantae > Streptophyta > Magnoliopsida > Lamiales > Oleaceae > Nyctanthes > Nyctanthes arbor-tristis. The sequence goes on from CAVNYN010213182.1 coordinate 54,144, forward strand.
TGAAAATGAGGGCGGGAAATTAATTTTTTTTGTTTCCTAATTCTGCCACTTCAGCGCACATCAGCAGATCTGGTTCCTAAGAAGGAACCAGATTTGTTTCACTAGAAGAACCACAAGGGGTTCCCCCATTTTCTTTTTTTCTTTTTTTTTTAAATTATATATATTTTTTGTTTTTAAACTTTTTATTTTTTAATTTAAAAATATAAGGGATAAAATGGTAATTTGATTAGGGACTTAACGGAAAAATTGACGGAAACCGTCAAGAAGGACCAATCGTATAAATGATTGAAATGTTGGGGACCCAACGAGTCGAAAAAATATTAGAAACTCAGACGATACTAACTGCAAAGGTTGTGGACGAAATGTAAAATTAACCCTAATTATTATTATTATTATTATTATTATTATTATTATTATTATGTCATCGATCTCACGAGTAGATACTTAATCGAAATGATAAGGAAGTCTCAATAACCCAATACTTGAAATTTTTGTGTCAACTGTTAGAATTTTGAAGAAATATAAAATCTTTAAAGATATCATAACAATTAACATAATAGATATACCAAGTACTAATGGATAACAAATATTATAAGATTGGAGGTTAATTTGGAGCTTAATTAGAAATGTGTGTATATATGTATGAAAAAAAAGAATAGAGATTAACGTGCAATCTCTAAACTTATATACGTATATATAATATATACTAATATGATAATGTATATAAGATTAAAAGCATATAAAATAAAAGCATATATAAGTGGTAGAATATATATATATTTTTTATTTTTTTTTTATTTTTCAGAAAATATATCGACTTGAAAATCTAAACTCAAGATATCACTTTTATTATATATATATATATATATTATAATTACGTATATTATATATGTGTGTATAAAATAAAAACATACATATAAAATATTAGAGATTAATTTTAAACTTAATTAGTTGGAAATGTGTATATTATATACATATATATATATATGTATATATATATATGTGTGTGTAGTTTGCCAAAAAATATATATATATATGTAAATATTATTATTAAAATAAAATAAATAAAAAAGAGGCATATATAAGTAGGATAGTAGTTTTGGCGGAAAAATTTGCATATGATCACTATCATATTTCAAGATAAGACTAGTTGTATAATCGTACGTTGTACAGAATAAAATAATTAGTCAAAAAAATATTTGATAATTTAAAGAACTAAATAATCACAATTTTATTGTGTATTATTCACTCGTATATACATGTTATTGATAATTACAATTTTATTGCTTACAATTCTTTCACTTGACACAAAACTAATTAAATTGTCATTCACAAAACAGTACTTTTAACTAATAAAAATGAGAACTAGTGAGGAATTTTTTAATATAAATTTAGTTTCACATTGAATATGAAAGCTAAGAAACCATAGAAAAAAGAACATACAAAATTTATATAACTCCAAAATTACCTTACACATATATCTTTGTTTAATAAGTAACGGTACAAGAACTCTAAGGACACATTTATAATGTGGATGTTATTCATTTATCAAAATAAAATCTTTAATTACCACATTTATTATCTACTATATATTCTTGGAAAAATTATTTTTCGTATTTTCCAAATAAATCACTATTCACTAAATCTATTCTAAAAAACCTAAAAATACACACCCTCTTATTACAAAAGACCAAGGGAAGCAATATTATAACAAAAGATAAATTCTATATAATTTACCCATAACATTAATTTTTAACCACTTTCCGCTCTAAAAAAAATTAAAAGTAGGATTCTATTCAATAAATTCTTAGTAAGATTTTCGTTTTGAAATTGATTTAATTTTATTTCTTTTATTATTATTATTATGACATCAATCTCACGAGTAGGCACTTAATCGAAATGATAAGGAAGTCTCAAAACCTAAGACTTGAAATTTGTATGTTAACTGTTAGAATCTTGAAGAAATATAAAATCTTTGGAGATAGCGAATAGATATACCAAACACTAATGGATAATAAATAGCATAAGATTGGAGATTAATTTGAAGCTTAATTAGCATGCACGCACGCGCAGACACACACACACACACACACACACATGTATATGTATGAAAAAAAAACATAAGATTGGAGATTAACTTGCAATCTCCAAACTTATATACGTATATATAATGTATATTAATATGAGAATGTGTATAAGATTGAAAGCATATAAAGTTAAATCATATATATAAGCGGGAGAATAGACACATATATATATATACTTATTTATTTATTTATTATTTTATTTATTTTTATGGAAAATATCTCCACTCAACAATCCAAACATGAGATATAACTTTTATTATATATATTATAATATATATTATAATTACGTATATTATATATGTGTATATAATAAAAACATATATATAAGATATTAGAAATTTATTTGAAACTTAATTAGTTGAAAATGTGTATATATTATATATATGTATATATTATTATTAAAGTAAAATAAATAAAAAAAGAGGCATATATAAGTAGGATATAAATTTTGACGGAAAAATTTATATATGGCCATTATCCTACTTTAATATATAATAATAATAATAATAATAATAATAATAATAATAATAAGATAAGATATGATGAACATATATTGAAGTTGGACATATTCTGTGGGTTATAACCAGTTGGATTCCATATGAAACTGTGGACAGGGCTCTTATGTTTGTTTGAAGTTGTATACCTGAAGTACTCAGATATTTTTTGACAGAACTGATTAAATATTAAAAGAAATAATCTTCATGTAGCACTTCTCATATTAGAAAAGATATGTTATTCAATAATTTGACAGTATTACCCCTCACACAATCGCGGTTGTGGGCTCACGAATTGATTGAGGCCACCTGTTTATATAAAACCTGTATTACATAGTGAAAATTTCAAGTTGTTTCAAAAGAAGGATTGCTGTTTTGTTCAACATAAGTCTAATCTAAAAACTGCAGCATTTTGAGACAAGCACTAACAATGTTAAATTATTTAACTATTTTGCTAATTAAGGGCGGTGATGATGTGAAAACCAAGAGCTAATCTTCTGCAATTACAATTCCTTCAATTCTTGAGATATTTGCTTTGGAGGATTGTACACTTAGCATCGTTCGGACAAATACGACACACAAGGGCAGAATTGACCAAAAAGTACAATATTGTGGAGCATGTTGCAAGAAATTGCCAGTGCAGACGATATGCATCTCTAGACAAAATTGATTAATGATTTGAAATTGGTTTGCTTTTGGCATGAAAAATTGTTTTAATTATTATGACCTTTTTGGCATCTCTTTCTTCAAGTCAAAAAGGTCTACGATTGTACTCAAGAAAAGCAATATATATATATATATATTAATTAAATGATGAAACGAGCTTGCGATACAATCTTATCACAATTTCCTGTCATTTTTTCTAAAAATAGGGATAACTTGGACTTTTTGTTTTCAAATAAGGTAATCGGTGCAGTAAATATTTTTTAAATCTAATTCTTTTAGAATTTCTACTCCATTTTCAAAATTTTCAAGTTGTCTTATCTTATTCTATTTTCGAGTTATCTTATATCATTTTTGAAAATTTTTCTTTCATTCTCATGAAAATTCAGCAATCAAAATACTCCCCTATGTGATTTCGAATAGATTATTCCTAAATTTTCTCCTCTTTATTTAAAGTTTTGATCGCTAATTAAGATGTCATTATACCACATGGGTCTTGACGCTTTCAAACAAAGTCAATAGTAGATGATTTTTTTGAATTAATTACTTATATCATATGAAAGATTAAAATAAAATATAATATAACTTTGTTTGAACAAAAATATGATACTTTATTCAGGGGTGGAGCCAGCTTTGTTTGTCAGTGCGGTCATAATTTTAACACTATAATTAGTTGACAATATTCTCACAGCAAAACGCCATAATTTGGTAACTAAGGATAGCTCAATTTGTACAAATATCAATTTAAAATTTAGACATAATAATAAAAAGAAGATAATTTTAACTAAATTAATTTGTATAAAATATATAGCTGAAAGTAAAATGTTTGTGTTAAATCATTACAAAAATTGAGCGAATTAAAATATACTAAATTACTATTTTCTTCTTAAATAATAAGTTTAAATGTTTAGTAGTAAAATTACATCTTATATCAATGTTTATGAAGTATAAATAATTAGATGGTAACCCCTCTCAGCCAAAAATTATATAAAAAAGAAAAAAGGAAAAGGAAAAGAGAGAAAAAAAAATATAATTATTAGTAAGTGTGTATATATATATATATATATATTAGAAAGATTCACAGCCCAAATCCCTAAATATACACAGATATATTTCAAAACCCATTACATAGTTAGGGTAATAATGCATGTTTGGGCCTTTAGTAAAGGTATTTATGTACAATTGCTCCTTTATAAGGGTAAATATGTACATTTATGCCTTTCTTCTTCCCTAAACGGTAACTGTCTGCGGCTCAAATCTGGTGAAAGCTTCAACAAATTTCCATGGCCACTGGTGTCGGTATGTTTCTTTCTTTTAGGAATTTTCCCAAAATCTCAGTGCGGTCAGCCACAGCCGACCGCGATTTTCAATCAGTTGGTAATATTTATTGTAAAAAGCTAGTTGTAATTGTAATTCTTGGGTAATTCCCTTGCCCGTTAACGTATCAAATTAACCTACCCTTCTTAGAATCAAAGCTCTAATCCTACTTACAGAAAGCGATAATAATACAAACAATTGTGAAAAGCAAAACACGAAAATTCACAAGATGTATAAAATATCTACTTATAGGGTTGAAGATGTTTGACTACAATGAAAGTAGAGATTGGTTAGACGAGGATTATTATAAAGGTCGATCCGCATACCAACTCTATTTCAAAACCTCACAAAGTCTTCATTCAAATTCCAAACAGGAAATAAGTTAAGAATTTTCTTTCCTTGTGGGCTCAAGATGTTACTTGGAGTTTGTGGAGCCTAATTTTAGTTTAAAAATAGCAAAAAGTGATTTAGTATAGCTAATTAGTAAAAGCCGGTCTCCATGCATGGCGGCTAAACAATATAATTAGCAACCCCTTCCCTTGTGCATTTCATATCATTTTCCTCTCAAAAAAAAAGTCCTAATCGAATTTTGTAATTAGATAAATCGTATATTTATTCAAACCCAACATCGTTATCTTGTATATATTAATTAATGTACTAAATGAAGTGGTATAAATGAAAGAATTCAAGAAGCAAGCTTTGATACTAATTTATCGAAAGTAAAAACTAAAAAGTCACATCTCCGCTAACATATATGATGATCATATAATAAGTCAATAATTGAAGGAATACAAAAAGAATAACATAGCGCGTTGGCCCGACTTTTATAGTTTTATTGTTGGATTACATATTAGACTACCTAGCTAGTTCAAGGGCAAAAGAAAAATTATAGAAAAAGGAACCTTTGTTTATGTCAATTAGCTAATTGTCTGTTTTTTATTTGGCTTTGCTAGCTAATACTATAATCGAATATCTATAACTAATTATTAATGACATCTATGTGCTGCTAATTAATATTATTATTTTGGTCCATTAATTGTATCGAAATTCATCGATGCATCCTATGTGGAATTTTGTTTTTACTTGTGATGTTTGTGAAAAATACTAGTTTTTGTAGTCTTGTAGCATGTAATTTAGACAGGAATTTTAGAACTTAGTGCATGTTTGACATTCTAATATCTGTCCTTTTGTTGTTTGTAAATTTTAGCCGGACTGCTAATTCATTATAATTGTGGAAGTTACAGCAAGCACAAAGTTCTAATAAAGAATCTATAAGGGATTTTTGGGTTCAGGAATTTCTTGAGATACGAGGTCATAATCTTAATATATCAGTGAGAATGCGATTTATATGTAATTACGTTCTTTATCTTTCTTAAGATTTGCAAAAGCACGAAAAACAACATAATTTAGGTCAACGGAAGTTGTATTTCTTAGAGGATCTAATGATAATCATTCTTACAAAGTTTCTTTTATTGTTATATATATCAGTGTATATATCTTCATTTACTTGTTTCTTACTTTAACATAACCCTGTAATCATTCCTGGTAAAAATTCAAGCATTAAGCCAATTCAAAGAGAATAAATAAGATTTAAGGAACTCTCTCTTTTCATGACAATCGAGAGGAAAAGAAAGTGAAAGAAAAAGAAGTTAAATTCTTATTACGTAGAATGATATTGTAGCTTATTGACTTTGGAATATATACAAATGGTTAAGTAACTAAAAGCAAAAGGAAAAACAAATATTGACAAACTCCGAGTTATTTGTATAGTTTGTTTCCATCATAACAGGACTTGGCTTATTCACTTTTTCCAACAACTTTTGTATAATGAGAATATATATAGCAAATTAACTTTAACTAGTAGAAAGGTTATGAAAATTTTATGTCCTTTTACGTGTTTTGTAGCGTTTGTTTTTGATTACTACGTCGAATATCTCAATGGATGTTTCCATTGGAAACCTTGTAGGAAGCTTTAGTATCCTTATTTTCAGAAAAAACCAGATTTAAGTGAAAGAAACAATACCAACCCATTTGGTTCCATCCATGGCTTAATTCAAATAAGACCAAAAAGAAATGATGATTGATTCTAACTTGTAATAACAGTTGCATCCAATCCAAGGTAATACACAAACTGAACTGAGCGAATCTCAAAATCCCGCGTGCTAAAGAGCTTCCAATTCTTTGACCCACGTGATTTTACACATATATGTTGTACTAATCAAACCGTGTTTTTACATGAAAATTTGGAGACAATGTCTAATTAATCGAGGAGAGATCTGTCTAATAATAACCTTTTTAATGTAAAAACCTAGTACACAAGTTTTGCAGCTATGAACTCATATTCATAGAAAAACTAGTGGTAATACGAATTATTTCGATAAATTTGTTTATTAGGAATAAAAATCCCAATTCCGTTAGTAAGACCATACTAATATCAACAAAAAAACTGTCACCGGTCGACAATTTTTTGGTTAACGTCAGGCTCTATTTAAGAAGTAATATATGTGGGGAGGATGGTATGCATAGGCTAATTTATATAATGGTATGAAAGGTTACTTAATAATTGTTAACAAAGTTAGGGGCATTTCTCAATCAGCTGTCTCTTATCACTACTCTATATATATATATATATATATATATATATATATATATCAATAAGCCAAAGAAGACTAATACGGTCTATCCTGTGCAAATCCAAAGAACTCTCTTCATCCAGAAAAAAAGGGAGAATTCTCTGGCTTTTGTCCTCCTCCACTTGAAGCAAATTTCCTGGTTTCATGTTCACCAAAAACAACCAACAATTTTGAAATTTAAGCCAAAAGAAAAAAGACAACCAGAGAACTTTTTGTAACTATATATAATCTTTATCTGATGTCAAATGTTACAGGTGATGAGGGGAGTTTTTCCTCGGGAAATACGGGCGAAATCCAACAGCACCAAGATCACCAACAGCAGAATTCATTAGTTTCCAATGCTACTACTACTACCACAACCACCAACAGCAATGGCTCCAGCTCCCACCAGCATCAGCCGCCGCCGCCTAAGAAGAAACGAAACTTACCCGGAAATCCAGGCAATTTCAGCTACTCATGATAAACTTTTACATATGTATATGCTTTTATGCTATCCATCTCTTCATCTCTTATAAACACTTGTCCACTTAACTGTTTGATCAATTATGAAAAGAAATGGCTTGATTCTTCACAGGTAAAACCTTAGAAATAGCTATAGACAGTAGCTAGGTTTTGTTTTGGCAGATAAAAATGGGATTCCAGCATGAAGAATTGCTGCAACATGGGTTGTTATTATTTCAGAAATCAAAACATATATTAAGGTGGATAATTTAGTTTATTTTAGGATTTGTTTAGGTGAGAAAAGAGGAAAATGTTGTCCAATGGGTCCAATAATTGAATTCAGAATTACAATAATTGCTATCCACTGTGCATGATTGCACCTTTCTTTTAATTTCCCTGTGTGATCACGGGGACGTCCTATCCAGCATTAACTCTACACTTTCCATTCATTCATAAGAAAGTCATCAGTTTTCTTTCATTAATACACAGATGTGTGTATGTTGGAGTACTTGTTGTCTTTTAGGATCAGTAACAAGACTGTGATCTTTTTGTCTTTTTATTGTAAAGATCCGACAGCAGAAGTTGTTGTGTTGTCACCAACAACACTTATGGCAACCAACCGATTTGTGTGTGAAATTTGCAATAAAGGGTTCCAGAGGGATCAAAATCTTCAACTGCATAGGAGGGGACATAATCTTCCATGGAAATTAAAACAGAGAACGACTTCAGAGGTAAAGAAACGCGTTTATATATGCCCTGAGCCAACTTGTGTGCACCATAATCCGGCCCGAGCACTGGGAGACCTGACCGGAATCAAGAAACATTACAGCCGGAAACACGGAGAGAAGAAATGGAAATGTGATAAGTGCTCAAAGAAATATGCAGTGCAATCAGACTGGAAAGCTCACCAGAAAACATGTGGAACTAGAGAGTATAAATGTGATTGTGGAACCATCTTCTCCAGGTTGGTTTTATTTCTCTTCCTTTACTGCTTTTCAGAAGTGTATAATTTGATGCATTATTTTGGGCATGCAGGAGGGACAGTTTTATAACCCACAGGGCATTTTGTGATGCACTGGCTGAAGAGAACAGTAAAGTGAACCAAGGAACAATGAATACAATGGGTGGTCATAATCTGCAAGGCCAAATGCCTGATCTCATTTCAACCATGCCTATAAGCAGCAACACAAATACACCTATGGGATTATCAGATTTCAGTAATAATCCCCTTAGATCACTCCCTCAAGAACTTGTTCCAATCCCATTCAAGCCCATGAGCATGGCTGGTGGTGGTATGTTTTCGAGCAACTCGGGGTCTCTCTTTGGTAGCCCGAGAAACATGCCTACTTCATCGTCTGGACTTCAGCTCAGCTCGAATTCTAGTCCCTCAGGCTATAATAATTACAACCAAGACAGCAAAAACGGGGCAGGGCTGGTAGCCCACATGTCGGCCACGGCATTGTTGCAAAAGGCAGCCCAAATGGGGGCAACTGCTAGCAATAGTATTAACTCTCCGATGATGCAAAAGAGCTTTGTTAATAGCATGGCTGGTCCCGATACAAGGCCTTCATCCAATGTGCATCAAGGGAACTCATATGACAACTTGCAAGAACAAAACGAACAATCAGCATTTGTAGGAATAAATGGAGGAGGATATTCTAGCCGGCTAATTATGCACAAGAGCCCAAGAGAAGTGTCTGATTTATTCGACTCCTCCAAGAATGGTGGGTCGGCTATGAGTGACATGGTGATGTATGGTGGAATGTTGATGAATAATGAACTGAGTTCCGGATTCTTAAAGAATGCTATGGAACAAGAGGAGAGTGAACGAGGAAGAAGCGTCGTCTTGGGGCAGAGAAATTCCGCTGGGTTAGGGGGCAACGATATGATGACGGTGGATTTCTTAGGTGTGGGCGGGTCGAGGCCCCAGAATGTGCATGAACAGAGAATGGAGTTGAAGGCTATGAACCAGCAGAGAATGCAGGTAATGAACCCTTTTCAACAGCTTTCACATGGGGATTCTGCTATGGAGAACCCCTCATGGGACGTGTGACACAAACGGCTTTCGAGTTTCGATTGCATGTAGGAATCAAAACGAAGACAACTAATTGTTAGACATTTGATTTCGATGTTGAAGCTTTGATACTAATCCAATGAAAGATCCGCTGGGTAGGGAATTAATTATTATGTTGAAGAATAGAGAAATCACGTTTGCTTCTATTGTCTCTAAGTTGGAGTTCCATAAAAGCAGTAAGTCGGTCAATTTGCCACTTGATACAATTGATTCATGTCAAACGCAACACTACACTCACTGTTTTTATTATTATTATGATCGAGTTACAATTCCAACTGAGTGGGTGGGGGAGCAGCCGATACTAGAAAACTCTGCTTGTACAAGGTGAAAATCTCGTCTGTCTAATACAGAATTATTACAACTGACACAGGAAAAGTTGTACATATTCCCAGAAATAAATGGGGAATCCTGTATAGGCATTTGGGCCTTGCTGCATCTCACTACTTCAACTCTGGGATTTTCCGGCAGAATCTTAGTTGAATGGAGATGTGTACATTATTATTAGGTACCAATTCTGAAATCAATTTTTCTGCCTCTTCTGCAATCTTGGCTGCCTCACTGATATTTCATCACCCAAAGAAAGACCGATTTAGAAAGTTTATTACTCAAGAAACAGAAAAACAATGTTGCAAGTGACGTTAGACATGTCTTACCTAATCAACATGTCTGGAAGCATGGATACCTCAATTTGCAGCAAAGTCTGCCCTTGCAATACGTGACGTGTTATGCGCTCAACAACCATTTTCTGAAATACATCCAAAAAGTTCTCTCAACATCATTGTACAATCAGTACTCACTAGGAACAAAAGTCTTTCTTCATATTGCATTTGATGCGTCTTGTAGCATGCCAAATTCCAATTTCAGTATGTGCTTCTTAAATGTCTAATTGAAAGAAAAAAGAGAGCTAATGTTTGTCTCCAAGGATTGTGCTGACTTAATACTTTAAAACCTTCTACTTTGACCTCTCCACAAAGCCTAAGAACCAATGTGGATACTTAATGTTCATAGTCTCGAGAAGCATAAAATGGCCAACTTTTAAGGAGCCTTATAGATTAATAGAAACCCCTACTATGGAACAAAACAACAACAAAGGTTATTGAAATTTGAAATCAAAACACAAGGCATACCTCTGAGAAATTAGATGATAAAATGTTGGAAACAGTATCTTCAACATCAGTTTGCTCCAATACCACAGAACCTCTCTGGTCATCTGTACCCTTATTCCCTCGATGATTGGTTAAACTGGATGGAATTTCGGAAGTCGACGGCTCTAAAAAAGAAAGAGGAAAAAAAGACAGATGAAAATAAATTCTGTTCCACAGGTTTTACATTTACTGCTGTCTCACTACCAAGCATTTGCCCTTTTTTTTTCTTTTTTAGAAAAAAAATATGAAAAGAAATTCTGTATTTGCCCTATTGTTCAAGAAGTTGGGGGGGGGGGGGGGGGGGGGGGGGGGGGGGGGGGGGGGGGGGGGGGGGGGGGGGGGGGGGGGGGGGGGGGGGGGGGGGGGGGG
>CAVNYN010213185.1:0-19319 GCA_963692815.1 Nyctanthes arbor-tristis
AATGAAATTGGTCATATTTCCCTTTCTTAGGTCCATAGGTCTGCGAACCAAGCCGCCCATCTCCTAGCTAGGGTAGTTGGTTCTATGTCAGGCTCCTTAGAATGGGTAGGGGTTCCTCCTACGTTAATTTCTGATGTATTATTTCAATATGCTATGAACAAATCAACTTTCTTTTCTCAAAAAAAAAAAAAAATCAATTATTATTTTCTATCTCTAATTATTTATTTATGTACTAGATGAATTATTATTATACAATTATTATTATTTTCGTTCCATTTGTTGCCAGCTTGGCGTCATTGGCAGCACCATTAGTGGTCCAGGCGTCTACAACTGTGGCAGAGTCCGTAATTAGTTCCCAATCTAACTGCGTTGTAGAAATACATTGCTACAGGCACCTACATGTATAGAGGCAACAGAGCAAATATGCTTAAATGTTATAGGTAAATATATTTCAAACACGACTAGTTCATCCACTTGTGCGTTGCACGGGGAAAAATAACTTCAAAGTACAAAAGAAACTAAAGCCAGTATTTTGTAGTAAATATTAAAAAAAAATTCTTCACCCACAATCCTTTTTTTTTAAGTACAATAATAAATCTGTATCATAGCAGCACAAATACGCATAGATATTTATCATACTGAGACTCAGTGTCAAGAATATCAACAAGGCAAACTCACATATAGTGGGCATACATACTATAGTAAAATGTAAAAAATACCCCATATAAGGGAATTGAACTTGAGACATCTAGGTCTTAGTACCTCAGTCTAGCCCCTAATCAAATGAGCCTCTTTATCCACAATCTTGATGTAACCAAAATACTAATGATTAGTTCTCAAAACTGCTATTCATTTATCTTATCTATATAAATGAACATTCGGAAATTTTAAGGTTAGCTAGCAAGCCGGAAGGTAAGAAACCGAGAACGCTTGATCACACCAGAAAACAAAATGCTCATTCATGATTAAACTTGCAGCCACGGTCTGCTTTAGCAGCATTTTTTTTTCCAAATATCAATACGTGGTAGTTTTAGATCTAAAGGATTTCTAAAGCGAATATATTATAATCACCATTTAGGATCAACAATAAGAGAAAAGGCAAACCTATTCTAAGACACATGGCTCGAACATCTCTAAGAAATCTTATGTACATCACTAAGAAGTAACAACTCTTACTATCATAGACTCAACTCAAGGCCGACGGCCAGTGTCCCCTACTGGAGTTACCATTGACAAGCTCTCCATTCTTTCAATGCTGAAACATCCATTTTGAACTATTACCACTTCTAGTTCTCGTTTCATTGAAATATTGGGCAATCATCTGTCAAGAGCCAATGATTATAAAAGTTAAAGGTCTAGGTAATGGATATGAAACCAATTATTATATTGAAGCATTAAAACAAGCACATCAAATGAATCTTTGCATTTGTTTCATTTATTTATTCCTATTAACACTTCAGTATTTAACCATTCAAGCGTTTAACTATTTTAGTATCTCTTCAAGGCTATTGAAGAAAGCAAGGCAGCCATAAAAAACTAATCATGTTGCGCTAAAACGGGCCTTCCTCTTCATCTATAAGTTCAACATAATTCTAGAACCATCCATATGACTCAATCTACTCACACAAAAAAAAAAAAAAAGAAAAAAATTGGGACATATGTCTTCAAAATACCTATAAGAGAAGGAGTATCGGAACCGCGAAGCTCCCACCTGCCTCTAAGAAGGTGAGTACCAGAGAACCGTGAAGTTGACTATGAAGGAAAATCTTAACTAGGGTCGGACCTGGGCTGAGACAAGTGAGGCGACCTCCTCAGGCCTAGAACCAATGGGGGCCCAATTAGATTTGTTATAGGTGGCCGAAAATACGTTTGCTCTCTTTTTTCTTTTCTGTTTTTTTTTTTTTTTTTGAAGTTTCCAGGGTTCATATCTTGAAACTAAAGGTCCAAATGTTAAAAATTCAAGGGCCCATGTTGACCCAAAATAATTTTGAAAATTCAGATTTAAAAAAAAAAAAAAAAAAAAGCTAAAACAAAGAGCCGTCATTCGATTCCCATTTCCCCCTACATAATTGCTCAAACATTTTGTCAAGAAAACCCTAAATTGCTAAATATCCCCAGTTTCCCAAATCCCCCAATTTCCAATTGAAAAACCCTAATCCCTAATCAATTCATTTGCCTCTCAATTTTACCATCACCGGTGGCCAACCGCGAATCAATCGCCGTGGCCATTCAGCAGTCCGTCGTACGCTGCTACCTTCTGCTGCTGTCCGGTCCGCTGTTGCCTTTTTTTCTACTGCTCCAGACTCAGTCTCTACCTCTCTGGCTCTCTGCTGCTAGCTGCGCTACCTTCTGCTGCAGCCTACCTTCTAGTTCTATGCTGCCGGGTCGCCGCCGACAACTAGCTCAGTTGCTCTCCGCCTGCTAGTGCTCGCCAACAGAGGTGAAATCATGAAGAAATGTTCATTCATTAATTAGTATAACTCTATTTAGTCATTTGCCAATTTTAGTTTGTAAGTTGTAAGGATTAAAAGATACATAATACACCAATTGCCTATTGAATTTGTAATACAATTAAAAATGTAAAAGATTAAAATAATTACATAATACACAAGGTTTAACAATAAAACATATTACATAAATTGTGAATATTGTGTTACTTCTAAAGATATTGAGTTATTGAGGAATTAAAAAGATGATGTTTACTGTATTACTCGTTTATTGGTTAGGATTGAGGAATTTTTGATGATGTTTAATGTTTTATGATTTATCGGTTTAGTTTAGGATCGATGAAGTTTGGATAATGTTTAATGTTTTATGGTTTATTAGTTTAGTTTAGGGTTGATGAATTTTGGATGATGTTTAATGTTTGGATTATTTTCACTCTAGGTCTCTAACCTTTCAATTTTGTATCAATTTTGTCCCCACTTTTTTTTTTGGCATATTAAGTCCACAACTTTTCATTTATTATCTTATTACGTCCCCACCATTACATTACATCATCAACCTTTTAATTTTCACCATTAACCCCTATCAAAATTACTATTATATTCTTGATTCTTTATTTCCACTTTAGGTCCATAACTTTTTAATTTTTATATAATTTTGTCCATTCTTTTTTTAGCGCCTAGAAGCCTAACCTTTTATTTTTTGTCATGTTATATCTCTATTATCTCCATTAATATTTTCATGCTAACATTTTAATTCTTATTTTTAATATCTATTAAAATTTTCATTCAGTTATGTTAGAGCGGGTTAGAATGTGTGGATTTTTTATTTTATATTATTTTTTATGTTTTATTTAAATGATTAATGAGATAATTAAAATTTTAATAGATATTAACATTAAAAATTAAAATGTTAGTATGAAAAGTATTAATTTAGATATAACACGATGAAAAAATAAAATATTGAGCTTCTAAGCGCTCAAAAAATAATGAGGACAAAATTATATAAAAATGGAAGGGTTAGGGGCCGATAATATAAATCAAGTATCAAGGTTATAATAGTCATTTTGACAGGGAGTTAATAGTGAAAATTGAAAGATTGATGACGAAATTAATGTCGGGGATGTAATAGGATAATAAATGAAAGGCTGAGGACTTAGTAGGCTAAAAAAAAAGAATGACGATAAAATTAATATAAAATTGAAAGGTTGGAGACCTGCATTGAAAATAATCCTTAATGTTTTACTGGTTTATTAGTTTAGTTTAGAATTGACGAACTTTTGGATTGGCTAGTGATGAATTTAGAGAATGGTATACTTTGAGAAGAGCTCTTAAATATCACGATAAAAAAAATTAAAAAGTTTACAAAATCTAGCTCAGTCATATACAAAATCCTGTGTCCGTCCTGCGTTACTCGTTATGGCGGTTCATTTTTTGAAGTTGGCCTAGGGCTTCAATGACAATAGGACCGGCACTGATCCAAACGGTGCTTCACGGCTTCAGTCACTGCGAAGATGGAATCCGATGAAAAATAGGAGTTTTTACATCTCTTCTCTTACCGATGAAAAATACTTATCAAAATTAAAATTTGATTATGTTGCTCCTATCAAAATAGAAATAACTAGGAATGCAAGAGAATTTTCATGCTTTTATTTTTCCAACCTGGAAAATAAAATATTAGAATCGTTATGCCTATTCAAGATGGAACCCAAAAATCGAGTTTATTTTCATGCCAATTCAAGATTAATTAAATGAATGAGGAGTTGTCCAGTTCCACCCACCTGATGAAAAACATAATACAATTTATTATAACATAATAAACATTGTTGACAACAATGATTAAAACACAAAACACAAATAATGATCAAGTTTACTTAGTACGCAATTGAAGAATCATAATGCAGCTGACTTTTGAACAGCTAATGAAGTAGTCAACAGCTTGAGTTCTTCATCTTCTTCCAAATAAGCCATGTTTTTTTTATCTAAATGCACCCACGCTTCGATCTGATCCGTCCTCTCGTGGTCCATAAGTAAGAAAAAATTTTCAGTATACATATTAGGAAGGCTTACCCATATTGGTTTTCCCCAACCAAAATCAGCCTCGTAGAAACCAAACTTGGTGAAATCCGAAAACCACAAAACATTTACGCCGTTCTTGTATGATCTCTCTATCAACTCCATGGGAGCATCAATCAAGGCTCGAATCATTTTCTCAAGATCAGAAGATAGTTGACCACAAGCTGCAAGAGTTTTAATCACGCTATCACCCAAGGAACGAACAAAGTCTTGATATTCCATATTTTGGCATTGCGTTGCTGTGCACTGAGTGACTGCTCCCGTGACTAAGTTACCACAAGCGTACTTCGATAGCGGTGGAACTATTCTTTCTCGAAAATTAATTGCCTCATAAACTACTAAACCTCTCGATTTTCCATATTTTTTCTGATCAACACTGGCGAGAACCTTCACCATTAATCCAAACACTAGGCGTACTTTGGAGAGTGGACGTTTTCCCAACGCTTGAGAGGTCATCATTTTAGCTCTCAAGATGGATATAGCGTTTTTGTTGAACAAAAACCTCTTACAGACTATCGTTGAGTTGATTTTCTTTTCTGTTTCAGAATCATGGGACGTTATATTTCGAATCGGGAAAAGCAAGCTAGCATTGAAAGTTGGGAAAGTTGCCTGATTAGTGTAATCTCCCCGATGCATACTTGTCCACGCAGCAATGAATGTACTAATTGAGGCTCCATCAAATACCCTGTGCGAAATGATAACACAAATTGCAAGACCTCCACATTTAAATTTGCTTACCTGAATTGCAAGCAATGGGTCGGTGACTTCATCAACAGCACAATGATCACGTGGCAAAAGGTCGTAAAGTTCTTCAATTTTCATGCTAGAGTTATTAATAATCTCATGGAGGTTGCAATCGACACAAGCTTCAACAAACTCAGCTCCTTCGTCATTACAGTCTACGGTGTAATTTTCTTTGATATATCTTCCGGCAAGTGGGTAAAATCGGGACAAGACATGCGCCAATGATGCTTCCAACTTGTCTATTCTTTCATTGATCGTATCATAATAGTTAGCATAGTAGAAAGTAAAACACCCATTGATTGGATGGGCGGTCTGATCCAAGTACGATAACTTATAGGTCCTCAAATGGGTGGGAGTTGGGGTGCTAGGTTTTATCAGCTTCTTGCTCAGAATCTCGACCTTCATGGTTAAACTTCAAATCGATCTCCACTGCTTTAATTTCCACCTGCAATTTAACCAATATATATGGAGAATATCAATTATCTGATCTTTAATGCTGAAATCTAAAAGTTGCATGTAATGTAAAAATAGAAATGGGTAGAAGCCCCTAAACACGATTTAAAATATGTTCAGGTTCAGTCAAGAACCTATATGTTAATTAACTAAAGATAAAGCTAAGTTGCTTGTAAATTATTAAATGGGAAATGGATAGGGTGCGCACACTTTAATTGAAAACGAAGATGGGATGCGCTGCAACGGAATAGAAGCCCCTAGATAATATATTTGAATCCGGAATTCAAGTCCCCACGTGAAGCAGATGGTAGTGATGGAGAAACTTGACAACTAACGTGTGTCACGGGTGTAATTTTTATATTTGCAGAAAAAGAAAAAAGTCCAAAGGAGTTTTAAAATGCTATTTGGGGGGCTGTTGAGTTTGTTTTACAAACTTATTTAATCCAATTAAATAACACTACATGTCTAATTTATATTCTCCTCTTTAATTTTTTCTCTATATATTATTTAGAAATATGTTTTTGTCCCTTTGTTTTTTTTAATCGCATAATCCCATGCCTCCCCCCCCCCACCAATTTCTTTTCTTTTTCTTTTTTGTTTTTTCATTGTCTTCTTTTTTGACAATATTTCCATTTTCTTCTTTTTCATATTAGATTTTAATTTTTTCATGTGTTGTTGTAAATTGTAATTCTTCATCGTTACCTGAACAGTCAACAACCAAAATGTTAATTAACTAAATATAAAGCTAAAGTTGCAAGTAAATTAAAATGGGAAATGAAGAGAGTGTATACACTCTTTATTTATAATTAATTATAATAAGGTGAAATAAATAGTTTAGATTTACAGTTATAAATAAGTATTTGTCCAAACAGTAGTCAAATAAGTTATAGATGAGGGTATAATGTGTTTTCAAAGATAGAATCAAACGCCTTCTTTGCTAAAAATGAAGATGGGAAGCACTGCAAACAGAATAGACGACGGGAGTTCTAACAAAACTCCAAAGTGATGGAGAAAACTTTCTGGAAAAAAAAAATAAAAAAGGTGATGGAGAAATAACTAGCGTGTGTCGGGGGGTGTCATTTTTATGCAGACAAAACTCCAAAAGTGCGTCCCGAGCTTTGGGGCCACAGAGGTACAGTGACGATAGAATAGAGAGAATCAGCCGGCTGTCTCACATTCTCACAATTAAAATGCATGCATGGCAACGTGGCCAACCGCGCATCACTATTTTTTGACACGCGCGAGGAAGCAAACAGGGATTTCTTCTTTGCCACTTGGGTTGGGTTCCCAATGCAAATCATCCAAAGATACCTTCTATTTTGGGATTGGGTTAATTACACCTAACATCCCTAACTTTTCAAGTTTTTATAAATTGCATCTTCAATTTTTATTTTTCTTTCTGAGCGTCCTCAAACTTTCAAAAACCTTACACTTAAAGTCTTTGGGACGGAACCGTCGATTTTTCCATTAAATTTGAGCGTATTATAGTAAAATACAAAAAATAAATATTTTAATGTTTAAAAAAAAAAAGGAGGTCCCCTATACTTTTTCCAAGTCTATTCCTTGTATTTGTTAATTAAATTTTGGACTTTTTCAGTTTTAGTTAATCCATTATAGACAAATTATCCATTATACTTTTGTAAATTGTATGGGGAATTTATTAGTTACCCTATCTACTTTTAACTTTATTTACAGTAACATTCTTCATTTTAACTCATTGTATTTTTTATGATATTTTATTTGGTGTTCTATTACATTCGTTTCTAAATTATCTTATATTTGTTCTGTTACACTTTTTACCCCTTTAATTCTATTACTAGTGAAATCAAGAAATCTCATTCCCAAAGGTTTATGGTAGGAGAAAAATTTTCAGGCGTTGCCCCCAAACCCCAGAAGAAGGGGGCCGCTTCCCTTCATCTTTCCAAATACTAACTTTTCTTTCTATATTCAGTTAGGTTCTATGTCAAATCTTAGAGCCGCCCATGCTTGAGAATAATATTTAGTAGAGTTGTTTAAAGTAAAATTATTTTCCAGACGAAATCAAAATTTACAAGAATAAAAATTTATCATAAACTTTGGTCAAAAAAAATAATTTATCATAAACTTCAGAAGTGCGACCCGAGCTTCTGAATTAAAAATAACGTGTCTCACATTCTCACAATTAAAAATGCATGCATGGCGACGTGGCCAAACATGCATCACTATTTTCTGACACGCGCGAGGAATCAAACAAGGATTTCTTCTTTGCCACTTGGGTTGGGTTCCCAATGCAAATCATCCAAAAATAAGCTTGTACTTTGGGATTGGGTTAATTACACCTCACGTATCCAAGTGTTCAAATATTTATCGATTACATCTTCAACTTTCAGTTTTCTTTTTGCGCGTCTTCAATATTTTAAAAGTGTTACACTTAAAGTCTTTATGACAAACACCGTCAATTTTTTCATAAAATTTGAGGGTATTATAATAAAATATAAAAAAATAAATATTTTAGTGTTTTAAAAAAAAAAAAAGATATCTCCCTTTTGATGGCCTTTTTGGCAGCTAAAAGTGACAACTAAAAAAAAAAAGAAAGTCCCTCATGTGCGTCGAAAATGACAGCACTTTTAACTGTCATTTCCCACAACCAAAAAAGAGAGTCTCTCCCCCGGTCCATCCCTACCAAATGCGGTCATTTTTAGTCGTCAAAAGGACGACAGGTGTAATTAACCCTTTGGAATTCGGATGTGTTATGCGTAGAGAAGAAAAATCAACCACAAAGAGTATGGAATCAGCTGACAATATTCTAAAAGACTATATTACCCTTTCTAATTTTACCTAATTACATCTAAAAAAAAGGAGAGAAAAATACACCATTTTCAACCTCAAGTCCGCCCATAATTTGTACCCCCTTCTACCACTGCCGGCAATCTTGCCGGCTCTAGCACGGGGAAGAAAAATTTAACTGAGACGTTTCCAGTAACATGGGGTGAATTAGATTATTTTTTCCCAGTTTCACTCTTCGATCCAAAATGATATGTAATTTTACTCACATAACATAAAGTCATGAACCCAAATCAACTATTAACTTCAGCATCTGGAGTTCGAGAATCCAACTTGCAAAGACTGATTTAGCAACAGAGAACCCATTTTCTATTTACCTTCTCAAGTCTCGTCACCCTCATTGCTCCCTCTGCCTCTAGCCATATATACGAAGTCAAGCAATGGCGGAGCCAGAAGTTATTAGAAAACTGAGCCGGAAAGATGAGCCGTATATTACGTACGGCTAAATTACATTTATATATAATTTTTTTTTTAAAAAAAAACAAACTAAATAAGGAAAATTTTCAAATTTAGGGGGGGCCGGAGCCCGGCATGGCCCCCCTTAGCTCCGCCATTAAAGGCAAGGGAGGCCATGGTGATTATGATTTAATTCGAATCTAGAACATTTAAACGAAACTTGAACCAACCTCTCGATTTTGATTTTATTCGAATGATTATGGTCATTTTGCCCAATTCTAACCCCTTTCACGAGTCACTTGAAGTGCTTAGGCAACCAACAACAACAATAATAATAATAATAATAATAATAATAATAATAATAAATAATAATAATAATAATAATAATAATAATAATAAGAAAGAAAGAAAAAATGTATGGGAAATTTATAGTAAAACGTTGTATTGTAATGGATAACCTGCCAGCCACTGTAATGGGTTTTTGTTAAAAAAAAAAGAAAAAATGCAATATTCATTCTAAGAGCTAAAATGATAACCTCACGAGTTTGAAAATAATACACCTTCAAAAATACGAATAGTGTTTACGTGTGAGTGTCAACCCAAAATATATAGAAAATTAAGAGGTTTACTTGGGCGACTGGCCATTAATTTACGAGGAAGAATAATTCCGACCCACTACTAAAGTATACTTGCGATAACTTAGTCAGAGGAGCACAAGCTGAACGCAGAGCAGAGCAATGCCAAAGTATGGAATATCAAGACATTGTCTGCTCCTTTGGCGATAGCATAACTAAAACGCTTGCAGCTTGTTGTCAATTATCTTTTGATCGTCAAAAAATGAGGCTGGCCTTGATTGATGTTGCCGTGGAGTTGATAAGTAGATCATACAAGAAAGGCATAAATGTTATGTGATTTTTAGATTTCACTAAGTTTTGCTTTTACTATGTATCATCCCGACCTTTTCATGTGCTTGCTTGACAGCAGGGGCGGATGCACTAATAAAATAAACTATACTATAGCTAGGGGAGGAAAATTTTGGTACTCAAAGAGTAATGAATTCAGTAGTATTGACCAATCAGAGATTCATATGTGAATTCAAGGGCTTCAATTTGTAATTTAATTTGGGCCTGATTCTCATATGTGAGTTCTTGATTTGTCAAGAAAATCTTGGTCAATACTCCTAGAGTACCAAAATTTTTTCCAGTTAGGGGCAGCCCAAGTCTATTCCTTGTATTTGTTAATTAAATTTTGGACTTTTTCAATTTTAGTTAATCCATTATAGACAAATTATCCATTATACTTTTGTAAATTGTATGGGGAATTTATTAGTTACCCTATCTTCTTTTAACTTTATTTACAGTAACATTCTTCATTTTAACTCATTGTATTTTTTATGATATTTTATTTGGTGTTTTATTACATTCGTTTCTAAATTATCTTATATTTGTTCTGTTACACTTTTTACCCCTTTAATTCTATTACTAGTGAAATCAAGAAATCTCATTCCCAAAGGTTTATGGTAGGAGAAAAATTTTTAGGCGTTGCCCCCAAACCCCACAAGAAGGGGGCCGCTTCCCTTCATCTTTCCAAATACTAACTTTTCTTTCTGTATTCAGTTAGGTTCTATGTGAAACTTAGAGCCGCCCGTGCTTGACAATAATATTTAGTAGAGTTGTTTAACATAAAATTATTTTCCAGAGGCAATCAAAATTTACAAGAATAAAAATTTATCATAAACTTCGGTCAAAAAAATAATTTATCATAAACTAAAGAAACCAAACAAAAGATATTTATAAAATAAAAGCTTTCGCTCTGCACTCTATATTATAATATCATGTCCAGTTTTTGAGTGGTGAACATTTAAAGTACACTAATGAGGGACCTCCCAAGAAAAAAAATTTCATGCTAATTCTCTTTCATCTACGGATTGTCACTCCTCCTTCCCATCCCATGCCAGTTATGGTAAGTTGTCTTTTCTCTTAACTTTACAGTTTTTTGTACTCTTCGGTCATTCCAGAATAATCTTTGTCTCAACACTTATTATGGGGAGTTGCTAAATTCAGGATTTTATGTATCAAATAATAGTATCTCTCTGTTTCAAAAAAAAAAAATTAATAATAATAATAATAATAGTATCTCTCAACTCTTTCAACGGTTAAGTTTAAAAAAAATAGGGTTTATTTCACAAAGGTCCCTAACCTTTACACTTTCCATCAGTTGATCCCTAACCTTTTCTTAATTATTATAAGTCCTCAACATTTTATAAATTTACTCACAAAATCATTTATGATATTTTTCCCTTTACTTTTTCAGTTAAAAAAAGAAATCTAAAAAAATAAAAAATATAAAAATAAAAAGAAAAATAAAATTCTCTCTACCTACCTAGCTAACTATCAATTCTGCCCCCATCCCAAAAATGAAAAATTGTGCAGAATTTTCCGTTTTGGGTCATGCTAGAGAGGGAGATACAATGGGTAGCTAGCCCCTATGCCTTTTTATTTTTATTATTTTTACAATTTTCTAGATTTTTTTATTTAGAAAGTACGGTAAAAATATTATGAATGACCTTAGTAGTAAATTTATAAAAAGTTGAGGACCTAAAAGCATTAAAAAAAAGATTAGAGACCCAACTGATAGAAAGTGTAAAAGTTGAAAACCATTTGCGAAATTAACCAAAAAAATAAAAATCCTCTTTCAACGGTATGCTTTTTTGATGCACTTTATTTTACTAATCTATAATATTAGCTACTATTAATTTGACATTTAATTTAATAATTATTCAATTGCGATCACATATTTTAAATTTTTTTACAATTCCAATGCACATTCTCCTCCTCTCCTCATTTTAAATTCTCCATATTTTGACAAATAAAAAAAATATCAAACAAGCTCTCAATCACAAATTTCTTTTTCCTAAAAGAAAACAAAAGGAAATGAAATAAGCGTGAATGATTTAGCAACAGTCAATGTCACTTTACTGTGCCAATTGCTAGTCGTAACTCTAAATAAAGTAGACCAATAAAAAAACAAATAACTATCATTCCTATTAGTTATTAATCCTATAGAGATCGTGTCTATATCAATAATTGACATCATAAAATACCAACCCGCTAGCGCTAGAACTTACCATTATAAATTAATTCTATCAATCTATCACTTGTTTATTTTTTTCGGTCCTTTCTTTCCTCTTTTTAAATTTTTTTCCCGTCCTTTCTCTTCTGTTATTACATATATGCATAAAAGAGAAAAAGATAATGAGGTCTAAACGAACCAAACTCACTGAATATAACTTTTTTGGATTTATTAATGTTACACTTTCATTGGAAGGTGATCACCGACTTCAAAATTCCGGAAGAATCAAGAATTGAGAAAATAGGATGCAGCCGACATTTTGGAGAATTCTGGAGCAGCAAGTTGCAGCCAATGCACCGCCAACTTGAAATTCTCGAGAAGATTTTGCTGCTGCCATTTCTTCCTCAATAAGCATTTTTTATTATTCTAGAATTTCCTTGGGCAGGCAACTTGTGGGAAAGTTCAGGAAGAATGAATATTTTATGGCAATTGAACCACCATATTGGAATCATCCGGCAACTTTGGATCCACCGACTTTGTCTGCCCATAATTAGGCCCAGCCATTGCATTTGCCCATAAAGAAGCGCTCTTGTAAGAACTTAAGTGGAGAGAGTTAAGTAAGAGTTTTGTGTGTCTCATTAGTGTAAAAATATTTTGTAAGTGTATAATGAAAGTTATTTCTTTGGTATGTCGTAACTCGACAACTGCTATTAGAACTTAGTTGCTTCAACAGACAATAGTGTGTATAATATATAAGATCATATTTTTACGTGTACATTACATCAATGTTAAATCAATAGATAGATTTGCACAAAAAAAAATACTAATAATAATCAATAGATAGATATCAAATGTGACACCTATCATGTATTGTTCATTGTGTATTGTTTTATTATATTGTTGTAGATTTACCTTTATTAATTCCATGAACCACATTAAACAGATACAATTACAACGCAACCCAAATATTATAAATGCTTTTACACATGTACAAGCGAATAAATAGCAATCTGGTGAGTTGTGATGACTGCTTTTACGCGTTAATTTGAGTAGGACGAGGCCGCTCCGCCTGGTTCATGTTGATTCGGTTCTCTTTTGCCATTTCTAAAATTTAGATTGGAAATTAAATCGAATATCCAATCACATAAGTTATAGATATTATTTCAGGATTTAAATGAAATAAAATAATTTAAAAAGAGTAAGAATTATAAATTAAAATTTTAACTTTAATCTTTCAAGCAGATTTTATTTAATGTATGAGAGATATACATTACATTTTTCTTTCACTTTGTTAAGTATCAATTATGCTATGTAATATATGACTCATTTTATATTTTAGAGCTTATGGGAGCAAATTTATTTTGTTTACATTTTTTCTTCATTCTTTTAAAAATTTTGAATGGATTTTGTTTATTAGTTGAACATGAATTGATTTGAAATGGGAACAACTTCTTAATTTAAAAAAAAAGAAAAAAAGAAAACAGAAAGAAATAAAGAAGGAACAGCTGCATTTAAATATAGAAAATTGATCAACATGCATTTAGTTTTCATGTTTGTGGTTGTCAAACGGAGCTATATATTGAAAATTGAATATATGGTGATATTTTGACACCATCTTATCTAGATATATCCTAATCTGCAAATCCTAACACATAAATATCTTCAAGCACCTCCTAGAGGTCTGTTACAACATCTCCTATCATATGTGGTATGTATTGATGTACACTATGTGTATTTTAAATTCACGTGGCGTGTATTAATGCATGTCACATGTAGTAGGAAGTGTCGTAACAACACCTCTGAGAAGTGTTTGAATATTACCGTCCTAACACATGCCACATCCGTATAGAAAAGATAGTCTTATTTCTTGTTTCACATAGATTTAAGAAATGTTCATTTAATAGTATTGAAAAAGTTAATTTTAACATCATTTTCCTATTATATCATTTCATTTATTATTTATTTCACTTTATTAATTCTTTTTTTATAATTATGCACATTAAATAATTACATAGAAGAGAAATGATATTTCAACTGCTTTTAAAAAAACTGAAACATATTTTGAAACGGGTGAAAAAAAAAACTAGACCATCTTTTGAGATAGAAGTACTACATCAAATATTGTCCCTTGAAATGGCTGATGCTAGTTTGTCCTTTTGTGCATTTTTTCCCCTTTACTTTTTTCTTCTGTCTTTAATAATATCAACACTATTTTGTGATCGAAAAATATATAATATGGTTTTTTAAATTGAAGATGCAATGTAAGTTTTAATACGAGCTAAGAGCATCCACAATGGAGTAGTGAAAGTTATCTAGCCACATAAATAATAAAGTGGATTTCAAAGAATTGTTAAATGACATGTCATCTCGTTAAATCTAACTATTAATTAATAGCACATTGGAAGTCATGTTAAATTAAACTAATCCAATAAGCCAAGCAGGTCACACCATTTAATTCATTGCTCAAAAGCCATATGAATGGTGATTTTGAATTGGTCAAATATGAAAATAATTGATAGATAGCTGTGGTTTTGATAATTCTCAAAAATTCGCCCAACAAGAAATTAAATTAAAAAAAATTTGACATAAGTTGTTAAAATTGTTATTAAATCTAACAACAGTTAACTTAAGTGTTACAAATGTTACTTAAACAACTTTATTAACACTTCCACTGTAATTATATTTTTTAGTTGTTAACCAACGCCTATAATGAACACTTGATTGAACACCTACATTGTAGATGATCTTAGCTCTAAGAAGACAACTTAGGACATGTCGTCGATTTAATCCCGCAAGTAGACGAATCGTTAACAAGTAATATAATGATGAGTAGAATGTCGAATTCTACGAAGACTGAATCTACTAAATTTACTCTAGTTAGTCTCAGTTTTAAATAAAAAAAAACTCACAATAAAATATGATAAATAATATTAGAGGGAAAATAGAGCTAGATAAGAAAATAAATAAAATTATTAACAAATATGAATACATAAATGTACTAGGATTCTCGAATCCACGCCGTTCACATGATTAATTCTTAATACTCGGGGTTGAAAATCAACAATCTAATATTATTTATAAGCATCTCTTGATGGTCATCTAAATCTATACCTATATATAAAATTAATTATCTCTAACAAATCTTCGAATATATGGTACGCATTAATCTACTGTGATTATTTTTTAACGATTTTATAGAGAAAAACAGTATTTCTATCTATTATAGGACCCTATTACCATATGCTAAACTCATCAAGAATCTCTCAAAAATAATATGAATTACAAAACTTAATTTAATGACGATAAAACACCAAATTAGAATAAGCGCATAATGAACAATTAACCCAAAAAATAATCTTAGAACAAGAACAAGCACAAGCACTTTGAATTAATCATAAAAATAGGGTTTTCATCGTTAACCCTAGCACAATCTACTAGCCTCACATAATAAGTTTAAAAAGAAAACAAATATATAAATTGAAATTCATAACAAAAAAGATAATGAATTCACGATAAATCCACATTCTCCCTGTGACAGCCGTCCAATGTTCTCCTCGGCTCCACGTACACGGCGACCTTCGTGGCTCCTCCTCCCACGTCTTCCTTTTTCCTCCTTTTGTTACAATGTGTGCCAAATTTGGGCCAAAGCCCAACATGCTCATGCAAGGGAATTTTGTCTTCATTTAATTTTTTTCTTCCTTTTTAATGTGCTACGTTACAAGAAGCCCAAAGTTTCATCCACTTTGGTTTTTCAACTTTCAAGTTCAACCAATTTAATCCTTTAAGTTTTGATCACATGCATCTTAGCTGTCATGGTATCTAAATGCTCCAAAAATCAATCACTCTTCATTCTTTCTTCACCAATTGCTTTCAAATCTAATATAATCATAAACAAATAAAATTAAGTAGTAAATTGAGGGAATACAATGCTAAATATCTAGTTTTAATGACATAAGATAAGAGTAAAATTACACTTACTAGGAGACTATGGTATATTTTCTGTGTTGACATTCCTAATTTTTATCAAGAATAATTTGTCTTATTTCATGGTAAGATTATCAAGAGTAAAAATTATAAATTAAAATTTTTAACTTTGATCTTTCAAGGAGATTTTATTTTATGGATGAGAATCATGAGATATATACATTTACAATTTTCTTTCACTTGTTATGTATTCATTGTGCAATATAATATATTATTCATTTTATATTTTGGAGTTTACGGGAGCAAAATCATTTTGTTTTCACTTTTTCTTTTTTCATTTCTTTTTTATTATGAATGTATTTTGTGTATTTATTGAACATGAATTGATTTGATATGGAAACAACTGCTTAATTGGGGAAAAAAAGAAAGAAAGAAGGAACAACTGCATTTAAATATAGAAAATTGATCAACATGCATTTAATTTCCATTTTTGTGGTAGTCAAATGGAGCTATTGAAATTTGAAAATATGGTATTTTGTTACCCACTTATCTGAATATATCCTAATTGGCTAATCCTAACATATACATCAAATACTAGTCCTTGAAATGGTCGATGCTATTTTTTGATAATTTCAATGCTATTTTGAGATCAAAAAATATGTAATATGGTTTTGAAATTTAAGATGCAATGTAAACTTTAATACAAGCAAAGAGCATCCACAATAAAGTTATTAAATTTATCTAATTATATAAGTAATAAAGAAGATTTTAAGAAATTGTTAAGTGACTTTTTTTCTAGAGCAGGGGTAATAGCTCAAGTGGTAAAGAGTAACTCTTACCAGGAAGAGATCTTGTATTCGAGTCTATACCCCACCTCGAAGTTCCCCTAGTTGCATAAAAAAAAGTGATCATTGATAAAGAAAATTACATGAAAGGCCAAAGACATCAAAAGGGGCAAGAAATCTATATATTATTATCTATATATATTAAAGTAAATTAGTCTGTGGTACTTTTGTACCGCAGTTTTCTCTCCAAAACTGTGAAAAATAAAGACTTTATCGTCTTTTTGTTTTATGTTTGGTAATATGTGAGGTTACATTAACTTATTTTAATTCCTGAGTTATTTATTTCTTTATTTTTTCAATTAATTAGGAATTATAATCCTTATCTATTCTCATCTTCAAATATTTTGATTAAATATTTTGCGGAATATATTTTATCTTCTTAAATATTTTGCTAGATTAATCTATATATTCAAAGTTTTTTGATTTTTTAATTTAGAATTTTTCAGTATATATATCTTAGCTAGCAAGTATTTTGTAATTTGTATTAGACTATTTACTTTTTAGCTGATACATTAATTGTTAATTATTTTTATATACTTTTAAAACGAGTCGCTATAATTAAAGTTTTAGAGTTTATAAAATTCCCGTTACAATATAGTCTCACAGAGAAAAATAAAATGTTTAATTTCCTGAGGTATAAGAATGACAAGGGGTCTGGTCGAGATCGGGTATGCTACACCCGTAACGTATCCATCAAAAAAATTTTTCCATCCCCACTTAAATTAGGGATGGATCGGGAAAAAGCTGGTACATGTAATCATATTACTCATTTATTAACCAATTTAAATATATTTATATATTTTTATTTTCATTTTTTTGTTTAATGAATTGTATTCTAAACACTAAATTTACAATTGAAATACGAAGCTTTTTTGATAAGTTTTATCATCTTTTAACTTTTCAAACCATTATGATTTTTAGTAAATATTTTTATTTTTGTCCAAAAAAAAAGTTAAATGGACTGGATACGAGTAAAAATTTTCATAACCGTTCTCGGCGCATTGTTAATTCAAGTTGATTTTTTTTTTTAATCTCATCCCTGACCGAATTACCTATTTAGTCGGATACTCCCGTTTTAATAGAATCGGGTGCCCGTGAGTATCTAGTTTGTCAGTTTTTTTGTAATTTCTACTAAGATCACTTAATAACATTCCATTTCTCATCCATGCACATTGTTATTGCAACGCTTTAATTGAAATAGAATTGAATCTAAAATAACACTAGAGATAGAAAGTTGTTGACACTCTGTTGAAATTATGTTATCACAGTAATTTGGTCAAATATGTCTTTCCCTATATATCGCTGGTAATGACCATTTTACTTGTTTTTTGAATCAGTTAATAATATTTATTTATGTTATTATCTATATCATATATTTTTTTTTATTTTATGTGTTGATTTCACTTCAATTATTATATTTATTGACATTGATGCAACTCTTTTGGACTATCTACGGGCGATAATATTTCAATTACTATAGGGAGCACATGAGAAGAAATTGATGCTCGACTTTCTATTGTTGGTGGAACTCTTTCCGTTTCACGTTCTTCATTTTTTTCTTTTTTAGACTAGTTTTCTTCAATTTCTTGCATTAAATTCCAACTTTAACAATGGACTAAAGCCTGGGAATTCCCGTCTAACATCAGAAATGAAATAGAAATGAAATTGAAAATGAAAAGGCTTTGAATCGTCATGAGTTTTTACAAGAAATTTATGTCTCAAGTTCACTGAATAGAATGTGACTATAAAATTGCATCAGCCGGTGGGGGATTTCTCGCCTACTTATGGTTGTGAAATTGCATTTAATGATGAAACAGGTTTACGACCAGCAACATTAAGGAAAAGAATAATTATTTTCTTTTAATTATATTTAATATGGAGCTCATTTATTTTATTTAAAGTGGGTCTTATAATTGTATCAAATTTAATTTCAAAGGCCAAGAAGAATGTGGGGATTGTTTGTATATGACAAACGGCATTGAGATCATTAACTTAAGAGTTAAAAAAAATAGTGCGGGAATAAATTAACATAAAATATATAGATGTGCATAGGAATGAATTTGGCAAATTATCTTTTTATGCTTATTTTTCTTATTCTATCTATTTAGTTTCTTCAATTTTGACATTGATTTCCGAGTAAAATTTATTGGGTAACATGACCTTATAAAATTTAACCATCCAAAAAAAAATATAAATTTCATATTATTTATTTTCTAAATAATTTGATATATAATCTTCCCGTGCAACGCACGGGTGAGAATCTAGTATTAATAAAAGCACTTAAGTCTTGATACCTCTTGTACCGCGGTTTTTCCTCCCATTTTTTGTGATGAAACTTACGGTCAAACTATATATTTTTTATTCTTTTTTTTTTTTTTTTACCTTTCCCATTTTGATTTTTTGTTTTTGATATAAATGAATTCATCTTATCTAGGTGTCATCATCTATGTTTTCTCCTTAAATACGGTTCTTCAATCCTCATTCATACTATTCGTTATTTTTTCTAATTATTTAATGATTTTATTAGTTTATTCCAGACCTA
>CAVNYN010213190.1:0-56959 GCA_963692815.1 Nyctanthes arbor-tristis
CACTCAAAATATTCTAGAAAATCTAGACTATAATTATTTATTTCAATAATTTATTTTAGGTGAAATGTTTGATATTTATTTTTAGAATATATTTGAATTTATTGATTCCATTCCTTTGAATCTATGTGGAACGTTAGATCAAAAAGCTATGCATTCAGTTTCAATATTTTATTTGCTATAGTAATTTTATATATTGCATAAAATGCTTTTGTAAAATTCTACATTACAAATTTAGGAAATTATTCATTTGTGACATTGTGAAATGATGTGAAAAATTGATTGTAAGTTTATCATAAACATACTATTAGGAATTAAATTTATAAAATGCAGTCTTTAACTCTACTTTTTTTTTCCCATGTTCATTAGATATAATTCATTGTATATATAATGTGGTTTAGGTAAAATAACTGAAAAAATACTAAATTTAAATAATGCGTTACATGCAAACGTATACGGATTCATTTTTTAACACTAAAATTCGTTATAAAATTTGATCAGTTTGTACAAAATTCATTATTAGTAATGGAAATTTCCTTCAGTTTTAACACCAAAATTCATTATTCATTATAAAGAGGCTATTGGTAATGGAAATTTCCCTTGCTAAACTGGTCAACGCCGTTTCTAACTGCTATTAGTAACGGAAAAGTACTATTACTAAAACCTTTACTAATACCATGGTGGCTAATTTAGAAATAGAGTATAAATTCCATTACTAATTAGCAGCGGAGCTTTTTGTTACTAATTTAGTAATGTAAAAACCTTATGATACTAATTAGCAAAGGGTTAGGCCGTTACTAAATTACCAATAGATAAAAGAGTTACTAATTAGCAGCAAGATTTTGTTGTTAATTCTGCTACTAATTATGGACTAGAATTTAAAAAAAAAAAAGTAATGCAAAAAATTTTTTATAATAATTTCTCACTTGTTTGCAATAAACTAGTTCATTTAAAGTCCTAAAATAAAATTTTAGGTTCTTTAGCAAAAAGAAAGTCAAATCTATTTATTTTAAGGACATTAAATGAAGTAGTTTGCTGAGTAATTTCTCGCTTGTTTCTTTAGTTCCATATGTACTTTATTACTGTTAGAAAATAGCAGGGGAATTATAAATTTAAATTCCTAATAGTATGTTTATGATAAACTTACAATCAATTTTTCACATCATTTCACAATGTCACAAATGAATAATTTCCTAAATTTGTAATGTAGAATTTTACAAAAGCATTTTATGCAATATATAAAATTACTATAGCAAATAAAATATTGAAACTGAGTGCATAGCTTTTTGATCTAACGTTCCACATAGATTCAAAGGAATGGAATCAATAAATTCAAATATATTCTAAAAATAAATATCAAACATTTCACCTAAAATAAATTATTGAAATAAATAATTATAGTCTAGATTTTCTAGAATATTTTGAGTGAATTAAATATGTAAGAAATGCTTAACGAAATTATATGAAAAATTTGAGATTGTGCGTTATAAACAAATGCAAAACAAAATATTTACATAACAAATAATTTAGCATTTGCATCTAAAAAATGAAATAATTACAGGATAGATTTAAATATGTAAGATTCATCACAAAATTAATGAAATTAATACATTCAAGATGTCATTACAACAAATCACACAAATGGATAATACTACAATCAATTTTCCACACTGTTTCATAAGGTCACAAATGGATAATTTCATATTTTTGAAATGTAGAATTCTACAAATGATTATTATACAATATATAAAATTAAAATAGCAAATGAAATATTGAAATTGAATTCACAACAGTTTCATGAAAACAATCAGATTGCATGCAGTGAATCTATATATTGAAATTGAATAATAAACAAAATGAATGGAATTAATACATTCAACATACGATTACAACTAATGACAAACTTAATAGATGTAATCAAGAGCATATAGGCAAGCCTTTGAAGGTGTTAATTTTTTTTTTTTTTTTTAACTTCAAGATTATATAGATGAAAAAAAAAAACTGAATTTGCATGGCACTCATAGTGGAGGAACGATCAAATCAATCCACTACAAAATAGTTTTGCAATTTTGAATGGTCTGCAAGCAACCTCGACGGACTCTGGCAAACTTTGTGATATATTTTGTGTTTCATGGCGGCATTATTGATCGGCAGCAAGGCACATTTTCATCCCTAAAAAATGAATGCAGAAACTGTTTAGTCAGTGTTTGCTAAGAATCAATATGTACTAGGTTACATATTTCCCACGGATACATTTCAGATTGCATTTGAAAGACAACTTAAGTAGCTTCACTGGTGAATTCATTTGGCCAGAGATGATGCGGTGAAAAATTATAGTAGATATAAGTGGGTGACGTTGGTTGAATCAAGAATATCACCTACCTTGTAAATGGATTGGATTTCCTCACCGAATCAATTAGCTGAATTGGTGTTTATATTAGTTATTGATTTGCAAACTGATATCAAATGGGATACAAAAACGTTGTAGACTTCCTTTAGTGTATGCGTGATTTAGGTTAATTAAGTTTAGATAAATATTAATATGGTGTTTAACCTAAATTAGGAGCGTAGCTACTAAAAACTGAAATTTCAATCATGATAAGGCTAATCACACCCAACACGGGTGATCATGGCTAATTAACTTTATATAGATAAGATCATTATGTTATAATGAATTAGGATTGTAGCCGAATCTATATAGAAAGATGCGTTTAGGAATCTGAGATTGAAATTACCCATATTAGATGTATTTTTTCTTATTCAATAATATTAAAAAAAATTAAATATGATTGGAATATGGTGTTTAAATACATTACGATTGTAGATCTATATATATACAAAGATAAATTTAATAATATACGAGTGGAATTACCTAGGCCTGGGTATAAAAACCGCCAAACCGGTAAACCGAACCGAACCGAACCGGTTCAGTCCGGTTTGGGTCGGTTTTTGTACTCTGCGGTTCGGTTCATCGATTATGAGCGGCCGAATCGACTCAGTCCGGTTCAGTTAGCGGGTTTAGCAATCGAAAACCGGTTCAACCCAGTTAAACCGGTTTGAACCAGTAAACCGAATTTTTTATGTTTTTTATTTTATTTTTTATCTTTTTCTTGAAAAAGTGAATGTCCAATTTGAAACAACTCCACAAATTACAACTTTGCATATCAAATTCATGTGGAACAACCGGGCGTCTACTCTACTTCTAAAGATAGTCCACAAAAGCAATGCATTGAAAGCTCCCAATGCACCACATCCAGTCATAAACATCAATGCTATAGCCTGCAAGGATTTTCAAACTACAGTTACTTCTCTTATGAACATCCACATCTTCTCCTTTCTCCCTAAATGTCTCTGGATCCAATGGTTCCGATTTACAACCTTCCACAGTTCCACTCGCAATTCAAAATCCAAATTTGAAACACAATATCAATTATCAAAGATTCAAAATATGAAATTTCAACTCAAAATCAAACAAAATCTGCATTTGGAAACCCTAATAACACCCTCATCCAAATTTCGACCGCCGCCGCTGATCCGCTCCTCTCTTCCGCCGGACCGCCACCGCCGCTGCCTTGTTTCAGTCCGCCGCTGCTCGCGTGCACCTGCGCGACCGCCCTCTGCTATTGACTCTACCGGACGCCGTTGCTGCTCTTAGGCGGCTGCTGGCCTGCTGCTATGCTCCGCCACCGTTGAAGCCTCCGCCACCACCGTTAAAGCCTTTCTGCCACCGTTCCTCTCTCTGCCCCTCCCTCTATATCTAATTCTTTGAAAATAAAACCCTAACCCAAATGTAATAATAGAAATAGGAGAAATGTATATGCCTAAAACAATTGGGCTGAATTTTAAGTTACCAAAAAAAAAAAAAAAGCAACCCATAAACCGACCCATTCTGAGGGGACCCGAGTCGGGTCAGTTTGGGTCGGGTATATCGGCCCATTGGGCTGGTTTTGGGTTGAAAAATCAGCAAACCGACTTAAATCGGGTCGGTCTCGGGTTCATGCCCAACCCGGCCTGACCGACCGACCAGACGCCCTGCCCTAGAATTACCAATGTATTTTATATGAAGCAATAATATTTGAAAATGAGAATGGATGTGCGCTATCTTAGGCAATAGTATTAAAAAAAACTATTAGATGTATTTTATCTTAGGCAAGATTGTAAGGAAATTATCGTATAAACTATGGAGTAAATTAAAGGTGGTTTTCTTTTTCATAGATGCATATAATAAGATTCATTATTGATAAAATAATATTAAAGTGTAAATAAAAAGAACTTTTTTAGTCTCAAACACCAATTGGGATTAATTATGTTTTAGAGCAATTCCTTATTTAAAGTTAACGTTTTCCTTATTAATCGCCAATGATTTTCCGTAATTGGAGTTGGCAAAAATGGTAAGAAACTTCCATAATAGATGTCGATTAATTTTGGAAACATAGGCGGCAAATGAAATTAGGGCTCTCGGTGAAGATTATCCAATAGACGAATTACTGAACTTTCTTATTTAAACCAATCAAAATCAGAGAAAATGAGGACAGCCGATAGATAGATTAGCCGAACTTGCAATTAAAAAAAAAAACTGACCATCAAACAAATAATTAGTACAAATTTAACTTCCTGTCATCCAAATCGAAGGAGATTTGGATAAAGGAAAAGATGTGGCCTAATCAAAGAAGAAATGATTTGGGAAGTGGCAAAATAATCGGATCCAATTTAAAAGTAAAAAGATAAAATGAAAAGCTAAAATGTTTAAAATATGAAAAGGGAAATGAAAAAATGTAACTAATTGATTAAACTGATTGACAAAGAAAAAAAAAAAGAAATCAATGGCTAAGATAAATGGATAAAATCAGTGGGCCAAGATCAGATTTCCAGATTTAGCAGGTGAGTTTGGGCGGGGAAAAAAAGGAAATTATCCTCTCTTTAAGTATATATAGATATAGATTTTTTGCCCCCTTTATTAAGTTATTTTCTTGATTTAAATTACTCTAAGATATATATTTCATTAATTATTCCAATCTCTGTAAAATGACAATTAGGACTAATATAGTCTCATTTGTACACCTATTTGAGGCATGCTATTTTTTGCGAAATACTGACCCCAGTATTCAGATGCTGTTTGAGTGGTTAGAAGAAGATTTTATCCCAGATTTGGAGTTTTCTTGGGTATATCCTCTTATTTGGAATGAAAGATAAATTTTAGTTGAAATCAAGTTATAATATTTAAGAATACTCTACCTTTAATCTAGTTTGATAATTGGTTAAAGTTAGTCATGACAGTCGTTTTGCTGCCTAATTGCCACATTGAAAAAGGTAGAGTTCACTCTTTTCTTTTGTCTTTACCTTCTATTTCTCTCTTTGAGGTGCAAATATATCAGAGAAAAAAACTCTGCATTTGATGGCATTAAAGTGTGTTGACGTCAAAATTCAACTTTTGACTCTATAAATGAAATTTGTTTACACGGAAAATTTATATTTGAACTTGCTCAAATAATCAATGCTAAAGTTAAGAGAATCTATATATTTATAAGAGGGAGTAAATGTGAGGAAGACTAGGATTCTAAAAATCAGAAAGGGGAATCCCCGTCTTAGGCGTATTTTCCTCTATTAATAGTAGGTATTTGCATTAATACAATGATTACCAGCATTTAATTTTAGCCAATATGGGATGCGTGTAAGCCTAATCAACTGAGGTTCTGCTCTCGGTTTTTGACTAATTGCTGCATAAACTCTGCATGGGAAAGGCAGCCACCTCCCATATGATAAATACAAATGACCCATCAGTCGTAAGTGATAAGGCTTCACATGTGGGTTTGCAAGTTGCTGCCCAGCTAGCATTTTATTGAACTGGTGAGAAGCGACCTTAAGACCTCATGACCTCAAGAGCTTAGCGACCTTACGAGCTAGGTGATAAAGGTCTGGGAGTGGCCGCTACCACTAGGTCACTAGGTCGTGGAGTCCTATTAGGTCTTTAGGCCATTGATCACAGCAGGACACGTAGTGCCTACTATCAAATCCCGTTTACCTATTTGATTTTGATGACCCAGCAATCACAAAATGTTTCCTCAAGCTTACTGTCCCTGGGCTTCAGGGTAAGACCTTTAAAGTCTACTCACTATTCTTCTTGGGTTTTTACCACTGAAAATTAGACTCTTTGAATTTTCAAAAATCTTGATTCGAAGAATCTTGATTTGATTCATCGGAACCTCTTTGACGCCATGGGCAACATGGCTAGGGATTGGTCAAAGAAATGGAAGAGCTATGCCGCTTCATTCTCAACGGCTGAGCTTCTTCAAGTAAGTGCTGCCATGCGAGTGAGCTGGGCTATCTTGGATCAGCACGCTATAGCTCGCATACGCAGGATACTAGATGAAAGAGCAAACTCAATGAGAAATCAAGCCAGGCTAAGAAGGAGTAGGACCTTTAAGTCTCCAAGGACAAAGCTACGTATTTAAGGGCCTAGCTCGAGGCGATGAGAAAGAAGAACGAGGAGCTGGAGACCATATTGGTGATCAAGAGGTCAAACCATAAGCAGATTCTAAAGGAGGCAGAGATACGGGCCTCAGCCTATGAGCTAATTGGATATAGAAAGGCAGTTGCCAAGTATAAGAGCTCGGAGGAGTATAAGAGCAATACCTATGCGCTTTATTATGAGACTGCAAAAGATATCATCAGTGAGGTAAAAAAAGAGTGACCTGAATGCGGACTGGCTTTTCTCAAAGAGAAAGTCACCAAAATCAAACAAGACTGTGGCCTCGAGAGCTCAGATGTAGAGGAGGAAGACGGTCCCAGCACCAGCTCCAGAAAATCAAGCTTAAAGCTTCTGTTCCTTCTCTCCCTTGTATTTTGTATTCTATTACCCTTTGAATGAAATGAAGTTTCTTTTTTCCAATTTTTGCTCCCTATTTCTTGTATGTTTAAATAACTTAGCCGCAAGTTGTAAACATTCAGTTAGGAGCTCATTTTAACGATGCTTGTATAAATAAAAATTTAAACGAAATTCTTTAGACAAAGTTCTCAGACACTAACTAGAAGCTTGCTCTAGTTCTGGTGACATACACGATGACAGAATTAAGTAAAAAGTCTTTAAGCAAGTGTCAGGACGCTAGCTAGAATCTCGTTCTAGCTTTAATCACATAAATGAAGTCTGAGCGAAATTTTTACCCCAGTGTGAGGTCGTTAGATAGAAGCCTATTCTAGTCATAGTTTCATGATAATAAAACAAATCTCTTTTAGATAAGTGTTAGATCGCTTGCCAGAAAGTTGTTCTAGTCTTGGTCGCATAACACTTACTTTAACTATTTGATTTGTTTTATACGAAAATGTATCAAAGTAAGTCTTCATTACTCAAAATATTGCCAACTGTCAGGTCGCAAATTCATGGTCCAGGAATTTTGAGCTTGCGTGGGCTGTTAATTTCACCAGCCACGACTTGACAGTTTGATACAAAAATTTAGATTCGGGAACTTGCTACTGGTAGCATTTCGTCAAGTGCTTTGCATTCTATGGGTGTATTAGTTCGATTCATTGCATATTTTTGAGCTTATAAACTTTATTAGATAGCGTTTTTCTGACTCTATAGGGGTCTTTCTAAGCTGGCCCCAAGATGCCTGAGGCTGGTTTTTTAGTCTAAAGAAATACTTTCCTAAGCTTATTGTTTCTTGCTTCGTTGAAATACATTGCCCTAGGAGTGGGGACCTGCAGTTCTACTGGGATCATAGCTTCAGCTCCATAAGTGAGGGAAAAGTGAGTATCGCCTATAGCAGTTCCGTAGGTCGTTCGATAGGACCATAGAACTACAGGTAGCTCCTCAGCCCAATTTTCATTCAAAGCCTCTAACTGTATCTTCAAGGTTTTCTTGATCACCTTGTTGATGGCTTCTACCTATTCGTTGGCTTGTGGATGATATGGTGTAGAATAGAATTTTTTTACTCGCAACTATTCGCAAAATGTCCTGAACTTAAAGTTGTCAAACTATTTGACGTTATCTGTGACTATAGCATTTGGCACTTTTAATTTGCAAATGATTGACTTCCAAATGAAGCTTGTTGTTTTCTACTTTATAATGGTGGCTAGAGCCATTTCGTGAACTAATCAACAGTCAGATAGCAAACTGGGTTCCATCTTTTCCTTTTAGGAGTGCGGCAACGAGGTCAGTGCCCCATTTGGCCAAGGGCCATGGCCTTGTCACCCAGGTCAGTTCTTCTGGTGGGCTTTTGATAAGAGTAGTAAATCTCAGACACTTGTCACTAGCTTTGACGAAGTCAATGGCATCTTTCTTGACTCTTAGCCAGAAGAACCATTGCCTCAAGATCTTGTGCGCAAAGGATTGCCCACCTCGATGGTTACCATAGACTCTAGAGTGTACTTCTTCTAATACGGCCCGTGCTCCTGCTAGAAAAAGACATCTTAACAGTGGTTCAACAAAACTCCTTTTATATAACCTCCTATCAATTAGGGAAAATCTGGCAGCTTGGTGCCTGAGTTTTTTAGCCTTCACACTTGGGGGCTACTATCTCTTTTAAGAACTAGATGATAGGATCCATCTAGTTGCTTGTCTGGTTGATTTCCATTGCCGCTACTCTAGTTCTGCCAATTGATGTGGTCGTGAGCTCTCCAATTGGAATGCTGCTGAGCTCTCATGCTCATTTACTCGTTACAAGTTTGGCAAGGGCATCCGTATGACTGTTTTCATCTCTTGGGATTTGTATAATCTTATACTGATCCAGACCCTTCTCTTTTTCGATTAAGTTGCCTTGATACTGGGAGACCTTCTCTCCTCTTACCTCATAGGCTTCGCTTGTTTGATTTACAGCGAGAAAGTCACTTTTAATGATCAGCTTCTTAATCCCCATAGATTTCGCCATGCTAATTCCTGCTAGAAGTGCTTCGTACTCAACTTTGTTGTTGGTTGCATCAAAACAAAATCTGATTGCTTGGCAATGGTATGCTGGTGTCAGATTCTGAGGGCATGAGCTCGGATATGAAATCGGCTAGAGCTTGCCCTTTGATAGTCGTCCCGTGCTATAATTAAAGTTATATTGGCTGAGCTCAATTGACTATTTGACTAAGCGCGTAGATAGATCTGGCCTTTGGAGAACTTGTCTTAGTGAGAACATCATTGGTGAGGGCATACGTGAGCTTTTTTATATAAGGGTACCTTAGCTCCTTATTGTACTAGACATGGCTCACATAATAAACAGGGTATTGAGAAGCCCCTTCTGTTCTGACCAAAACTTCACTGATTGATGATTCTGAAATAGCTAAGTATAGGAAGAGTGCCTCATCATGCAGTGATTTGGACAACATTGAGGGAAGAAAGGTGTCTCTTTAGCTCGTTGAACGTGACCTGACACTCCTATGTCCATTCAAACTTTTTAAATTTTTTGATAGCATCGAAGAAAGGCTTACACTTGTCTATTGACCTTGATATGAAGTGATTCAGGGTACGACTCACCGGATTCAGGGTACGACTCACCGGGTCAAGTGCTGAACTTCCTTCACTAATTTCAGAGCTTCCATGTCTAGAATTGCTTGGATTTTCTCTGGGTTTGCCTTGATTCCCCTTTGATTGACCATGTATCCAAGGAACTTCACGGAAGCCATTTTGAAAGAACATTTCTTGGGGTTTAACTTCATTTTGTAGCTTCTGAGTACCTAGAACATCCTCGCCAGGTCCTTGATATATTGCCCAGCTCGTAGGCTTTTGACAAGTATGTTTTCAACATAGAGGTCTCCATGGTTTTCCTGACCTAATCCTTAAATATGGAATTTATCAATTGCTGGTAGGTTGCTCCCGCATTTTCAGCCCGAATAGCATCATCTTATAGCAATGCAACCCTTTATCAGTTACGAATAAGGTGTGGTCTTTATCACTGGGGTGCATAAGAATATGTTGATAGCCGGAGTAGGCGTCTATAAAGCTAAGGAGCTCATGACCTACAATTGTGTCGACCTTCTGATCAATTCTTGGCAATGAAAACTATCCGTAGAGCAACCCCTGTTCAAATTTGTAAAGTCAATGCAGCTTCACCAAGTCCCTTTACTCTTTTTAACAAGAACAGGGTTTTCCACCCATTAAGGATATAGGGCCTCCCTCATAAATTTATTATCATATTACTTGTCCATCTCCTTAGCTAGAGCTTCGTATCTCTCACTATTAAGGGGTCATCTTCTGCTTCGTGGACTTAGCTTTGGGATCAATGTTAAGCTTGTAGTAGACTTGTTTGGGGTCAATTCCCTCTATGTCCTCGTGGACCCATGAGAAGACATCCATGTTTTGCTTTAAGAACTGGATGAGCTGGGTTTTCATGGGCTTTTTTAACTCTATACCAATTTTGAGCTCGACTTTAGGTCTCCAGTCATCTAACTATCACTAGGGCAAGCTTATGCCCTCGAGTCCTCAGCTCTGGGATTGAGAGTGTGAACTTCTGATGGAGGTGCTGACACCACTTCATAATCCAA
This sequence comes from Nyctanthes arbor-tristis, assembly GCA_963692815.1. Classification (NCBI taxonomy): domain Eukaryota; kingdom Viridiplantae; phylum Streptophyta; class Magnoliopsida; order Lamiales; family Oleaceae; genus Nyctanthes; species Nyctanthes arbor-tristis. The sequence continues at coordinate 10,459 of CAVNYN010213190.1, forward strand.
GTTACACTCTCGTACAACTTGCTGATCACCACCAACAGTTGTACAGTGACTAGTGGGGAACTTTATGACATAGTGGAACATAGAAGTCACTGCTCTGCGTTTGTACAAGATTGGCCGCCCTAGGACGGCATCCGCGTGGGAGTGCAGTGTGCTGCAGGCATCTTCGTCACAAAAGGTAGCTAGTTTGAATGGTGGGAGTTCGCGCTGTGAGCAACTGATAGCAATTCTGGGCTTCTCTCACGAGACCTTGCCTTTGTCTCTTAGAACCTTCCATGCTGTGATTCCCGCTAATAACTATGCGGATATTAGCTGCAGGTCAGTTCTATCTAGTCTGGGCGTTGAGGTCTGCTTGGGACGATATTTTCTGTCCTACCCTTGGTGACTTGCTATGTATTCATCTAGGTATCCCCGTTCACTCAGTTTATCGATCTCTTACTTTAAGTGCCTGCATCCATCTGTGTCATGGCCCGCAGCACTGTGATACTTACAGTAACTGAATTGATCTACAATATTTATATACTTCTTTATGGGCTTTGCTTTTGGTGAAATGGGATCATTTTTCATGAGGTTGAAAATGTGCTCAACAGAGGTATTGAGCCTGGTGAATGGTTTTGAGGAAGCAGATGGTCCTTTATTTCTCCGTTGATCATTTTTGGTTTTTTGATCCTTCATCTCATCTTTAGCAGGTCGTTCAGGTCGTGAACCTCTGTTAATAGCCTTCTCTATGCTTATCTATTTTTCAGCTCTCCACATAAGCTCTTTGTAAGTACTCGGTGGGTCCTCGTGCATTGCCCACCAAAAATGAGTGTCATTGTACAGACCTGATTCGACTGTTATGAAAAGCGATTCATTTGCCACTTTCTCTATTGTCATGACCTGTATGTTGAAATGGTCCAGATACCACTTGAGTGGCTCCGATTTTCCTTACTTGCTTGTTTCCAACATCTCTTTAGGGTCGCACTTGCCTTAGATCCCATAAATTGTGTTACAAATTCCGATGAGAGTTGTTCCCAACTGGATACTGACCCTGGAGCTAGATTCCCATACTGACTTTGTGTGTTTCCTTCGAAGGTGAGCGATGGGGTCTGTTTCACCATTGTAGGTTATAATTTAAGGAATTTTCATTTTGACGGCATGACGGCCTCTCGGATAGAAGGGACGAAAGGAGAGGGCCTATCCCAAAAATTGTCAGCTTATTTTCTTCTAGATTGCTTATGCTCAAGGTTGTTAAGTCGTTTCCTTAGCTCATCCAGCTCGTGGGTTTGTTGTGGAGTTGACTGCTGACCTCTCGTGATTTTAAGACGCGTAACTATAATGAGAAACATGTGTTGGGGTTCTCATTCTTTGTCTCATTTTCCTCAGTCGCGGAGAATCTGGTGAGCTCGGCCTTCTAGGGCCTCTTTGGGGTTGAGGCCCTAGTTTTGTGAACACATTACTTCTTCTCACGTGTACTCTTGGAGGATTGGCCCTTGTTGGGAATCTTTTGACATATTCCGCATGCCAAGAAGAGTCTTCCTGGAAGGATTCTATAGTATTCCGTGGGAAAACTAGTGGGTTTTCTTGTTCTTATAGTTGTCTGACTTCTTGGGTGAAGGCCTCCACTTACCTGTCGCGAGGGTTTGGCCTGCCGTGTTTCTCTGCCTCCTTCTGAATCTGGGAGGCAACCCACATTGCTACTTCTTGTTTTTTGGATTTGGGAACGCCTTTGGCTTATCTTTTCTCACCAGAAGTGTTTTGCAAAGCTTTTCGTATGGTTTCCCATAGACGGCGCCAATTTGTTGACGTCAAAATTCGATTTTGACTCCACAAATGAAATTTATTTACGTGGGAAGTCTATATTTGAACTTGCTTGAATAATCAATGCTAAAGTTAAGAGAATCTATATATTTATGAGACAGAGTAAATGTGAAGAAGATAAGGATTTTGGAAATCAAAGAGGGGAATCCCCGTCTTAGGCATTTTTTTCTCTATTTATAGTAGGTGTCTGCATGAATAAAATGATTGCAAGCATTTAATTTTAGCCAATAGAGAATACGTGTAAGTCTAATAAGCTAAGGTTATGCTCCAGCTTTTTGACTAATTGCTGCCTAAACTCTGGATGAAGAAGGCAACCATCACCATACAATAAATGCAAAAGTCCCATGGCAGTAAGTGATAAGGCTTCATATGTGAGATTGCGAGCCTAGCTGGCGTTTTACTGAATCAGTGAGAAGCACCTTACGACCTCAAGAGCTTAGCGACATTACAAGCTAGAGGATAAGGGCCTACGACTAGACAGCGACCACTAGGTGACTAGGTTACTAAGCTCTGCCACGTCTTCAGGTCATTGAGCACAACAAGGTACAGGGGGCCTGCTATCAAATCCCATTGACCTGTTTAACTTGACAACCTAGCGACCACAAAGTGGATAGAAATGGCTCTCCCTTTTCATTATATGTCACAGCTGTTGAGATTTCCATTCATCTTTTAAACCTACAAGATGTTATTATCAATTAATATAAAAGATTTCCATGGATTGGACCAAACCTTTTGTCATTTCTCAACTATGCCATAAAACTGTACTCCCACATAGTTTGTTCTCTGTTGAAGGATCTTGATGATTCTACTTGGACTTTCATCTTCTCTACAGAGAAGGAAGATTATAGAATATTTGTAAAACTAGTTGCCTTTTATATTCTATCGTTTGAAAACTTTTTTGTATTTCTGTCCCTGCAGAATTCATTTGAAAGTTATCTACAAAACAAAGTTGTCGCAAGCTATGTCAACTTTCTGTTACAAACTCTCTGAGAATTAAAGAAAATCTTGAGTTTCCCACTAGACCTTGTGGTCAGTGATTTGATGGAAGTTCTTATAAAAGAGCTAAGATTTATGTGCACTTTTTCTTGGGGGATGCATCAATACAAAACAAGAATATCCTGAAAGAAATTGAAGATGTAGCTAATGAAGTAGCAAGTTTTTGTATTCTTTCTATTTCAAGATGGATCAAAGCACTATAACGAATATAAATCTCGCCCTTACACTTTTGATAGAAAAGACTGAGACAAGGAAAGGTAATATTAAACAACTTTATGTGATATGGTGAAAGACTTGAAGTTTCCAAGTAGTCCGGCTCAAAGGGATGGATCATAAATGCTCATAGGCCTAAAAGCTCACAAATTAAGGTTCATATGTGTATTAAATTCGACACATTCTTCATCCATTCAATCATTAAGAGCAATCAGACATTGCACTATAAACAAAATCCAACTATCCATGCTAATCCCTCATTTAGAAATGACAAGTTTATACCAATTACCCGAACCCACGGGGACACGCCCAGAACTATCCATGCTAGTCCCCCATTTATAAATGACAATTTTATACCCATTACCTACCCCGTTAACTATTGGGACTTGTAAGGGGCAAAAGATTTTGCACCGAACTCTTATCGAGTCAAGAACAAGTAATGGCCGCCACGACTTGCCCCGACCTGATACCTGATTTTTTTTTAAATTATAAAAAATTACATATTGAAGAAGGGCTAGTGAAGAACTGAGGATTCAAACCCTGGCACCCAAAGATAAATCGATATACCTTAATAGCTTTGCCCCACTTTCTTTTTGTTAAATTTTTAGCAAACTTTTCACTAATTCAAAAATTAAGTTACCTTAAAATAACAAAAACTAACTCAAGAGAAACCGATTTGGGCTTGATGTATGATAATTGAGATGGTTTTTTCATGTGGTGTCCAATTTTTTTAAAACTTTATTTAGAATTTTCTTAACGGGGTAGGTAACAAGTATTTTCTCGTACCCGCCTCGAACCTCCCCCACCCCATTCAATCGGGTACAGGGTGGGGGTTTCCTTAACGGGATGGGGCGGGGGAAGACATATCCGCACCATTGCCATTCCTATCCCCATTGAGCCTTAGTTCATCTCAATAATGCACAATAGTCATATCACATAGGGACAAGTAATAGTAGAATTTAAAATTCAGAAGAGAATTTATTATTTTTGTTTTTTGCAATATTCTCTATTTAGAGCATAAATTACAAAAAAAATGGAGCTATGATAATAAAAATGAAACCAAAATTCAACTACCCAAGTAAAAGAATAAAAAGAACTGAAACTAACCAAATTCAAATTACTAAAATTTAAAGTAAACATAAAACTATTCAAGAGCCCTCTCCTACACTTAAAAATAAACGTTGTCTTCAATGTATCAATATAAATTTAGAAGGACAAAACAAAATAATAAAAGAGAGGACTCCTCTGAAACATCACGGAGAAGTGGGTAGGACATTTGAAAATTTTTTCTTTGAAGAATTATAGCTCACAACCCGAAACTTTCCTTGAATAAGATGTGGGCAAGGCTTATATCCATATTTTTCTTCTAATTGTTCCTGCCTAATGCGTGACCGTGTCTTAACACAAACTGTCTTCTACACAAAAAATAAAAATAAGATAAAAAATTTTGCTGAAAAATTATAAAAACTATAAAAATAACAACAAGGACACAAAAAATAAAAAAGTATTCTAAAAATAAATTTGGGTTGCCTCCCAATAGCGCATGTCTTTAATGTCTTTGGCTAGACATTGTCATTTCTTAATCTGTATAAGTCAGGCAACTCACACTAATTTGATCAACTTGAAAACCTTTATAAAAAGGTTTAAGTGATAACGATTAACCATAAAGGTTTCCCTGGTATCTAAACTTGGCATTTCAACTGTATTATCAAAAAAAATGTGTTAGTCACAGTAAAAGGTCCTACTTATCTAAACACAATTTATCAAGGATCAATTTTAATTTACAGTGATAGAGTAGAACTTTTTGACTAATAGAAAAATTTTTCCTAGAAATGCTTTGAGCATAAAATACTTGTACAATTTCTTTGTAGATTCTCGAACTCTCATGTACATTATAAATATTAATTTGAACAACTTCACCATCAAACTCCATTGTGAGAGTACCATTATGCATATTACTTTTTTTGCTAGTACAGGATTCCTTGAGAAACATAACATATAGAGGTACTAATTTAATTGCATCAAATAACAGAATATTTACCTCAATTTTGTGAAAGATTTCAATGATTTCCTTTTCTTCCTCCCATTTCTTGGATCTGGTCAATATAAAAGGAAATGAAGGATTCGTCATTAAAGTCTTTGGTTGTTCACTCTTAAGTACTTTAGGCTCGTCAATTTCAGATTGGGGAACAACTACTACTTTGTCAACATCTTCTCCTAGAATATCTTGCTGTATCTTGCCAGGTTTTTCCAACTCCTTACCACTTCTCAATGTAATTGCAATAACATTTTGTTCAAAAGTTTGTGAAGGCAATTTAACTTGAGATTCCTATAGAGGATGCCAACTGACTTCTTTAATTGAAACTGTCGTGTGTTAATTGCAAGTGATTTACAAATTTCTTCTAGAGACGTGCCTGAATTTGAATAATATTATTGTGATGAAAGAATCGACTAGAAATTCTGGAATTGTGGTCCTTCTTCATAACAAAAGGTAGGATGATCCACCCATTCTAGGTTGTAGGTATATGAATAAGGATCATATTCCACTTGTGATGGATATGAAAATTCTCCAACTACATTGGTGTGCCCATAGGAATCATATTAAAGTGTATGGCACATGTTTGCTGGATAACTCGTATCAGCATATATCCCACAGGCTTCCACTTACTCCATATTTCCTACAAGATTTGCGGAACAAGAGAAGTTAGATCAGGTATTTGATTCTCTAGGGAAGATATGCTTACCTCATTCACCATTCTGAAAGGTGTGTCTTATCTAAATCCATACTGTGGTGAATAGGCAGCCATGATAGAGATAAAAAATAATGAATAAAATAAAAAATAAAAGAAATAAATCTATTTAGCACCAATCCCTGGCAACGGCACTAAAAATTTGATAGGTGTCGAATCCAACTAATAGTAATAAATTTGCTCTTAAAATGTAAAAACTGCAGTTGTGGCTAGCAAAGTTGTATCCACATAAATTGGTGAGATTTAATTCTTCAAAAGTAAAAAAACTAAAATGAAATGGGGGGTTTTGGATTTAATGAACACAATAAAATAAAATAAAGTCTAGGTAAACAATTTAAAGTGTAAAAATTCTAAAAATGCAAATTGATAAGAAATTAATGTATATGACAAGTATCCAGCTCAAAGTATAATCTTAGAATTGATTCCAACAATTGATCATTGATGAAAAGATGATATCATTTATTCTTTCACTAAACTAGTTATGGTTATTGATACGATCGAATAACTTATATTTCCTTACTTTTTTGATAACCAAGATATGCTCATTGATTATTTTTTTTTCCTAACAAATAATCCTAGAAACGTTCTTAGAATTTAATTTCTTAAGAACATTAAACACTAGATCGATATGATCAATTCATTTAAGTGAGGCTATATATTTTTATAACATGAATTAAATACTCTAATTCTACTCAATTTGTTATTTACCACTTAGATTAGAATTTTCTAAATAATTGCGGGTCTAGAATTCTAATTGGCGATATATTATTTCAATGATTAAACAATGTATAATTTGTTTAATCAATCAAAACAACAATATAAATGAACACAAGAAATATATAAATAAGTAAATAATAAATAATACAATAAAATTAACTCAATATCACAATTGAAAAAGAATCAAAACTTTGAAAATCCTTGTACTGGAAAGGTAAATTAGCTATCCATCAACAAGAAAGAAAATTCCCAAATGTATTCTTTTTCCAATCTTGACGTCAATAGATCAAGAGAGAAACCGCCACAATTTTCTTCCCAAATATTAGAGAATGAAAATTCAATCCTCAAAAGTCACAGTCTTCTCCCCACTTTTTTTCTTCTTCCTTGGACGTATTTTTTAAAAACAACTAGTAAATATATTGGTCTGGCTACAGAGCCTTATCTATCCCTTGTTAAGGAGCCTTATAGCGTACGTGGCGGAAATCTAACAAAAAGGGGGGCCGCTTTTGTTCGATTTTCGCCGCGTAAGCCATCTATCTCCTTAACATGAGCGTTATCTATCTCCTTAGAAAATTTCGTAAATATACATGCGAAGTACGTACTACGTTTCATTTTTAATTCAAATCCAGGCAGATATTGTTATGCAATTTTTGTAATTGATAATACATGAAACACTAATAATATTTGCTTTAATAACAAAATAAAGTAAAGTATAACACATAACATATAGTATCTGTCTATAGATGAAATTTCAAATCTAAAGTAGGTGGCACATATTTTCACCTTAAAAGTCAAATTGCATTATAAAATGGTCCGTCTGATTATTCATTGAGCTTGCTTTTTAATTTCTAAAACATCTAATACAAACGTGAAGTAATTTTGTTACATAAGCCCCATATTTATATAAGTAAAATAAAATAATATATGGTATAAAGACTTGAGAAAATAAACATATTAGAAACTAAACATAAAAGTTAAAATTATGTCCCACTTCATTAAAAAAAAATAAGCATTTACAATATCATCGTCATGGTTAAAGATTTACAGGGTAAATCTTGCTGCTATTATGCCTACTAATTTTTTAAACATTAAATCACAAGCCAAGAAAACGAAAAGAAAAAAACTATAAAGGATTGGTAAACATATAGATGCATTGCACACATGTGTTTGAAAAATATATAAACATATGGATAAATATAGTGGTTTTGTACATCCTCATTTTCAAAACTCATCACAAAACAAAAACTCCAAAAATTGGAAAGAATGTGAGATTACAAAAATCAAATGTACCTTAAAGGTTACTATTAAATAAAATAATGCATCAAAGACATCAAAGTACTAAACGAAATGATACTTAATGTTACTGATCATAATTTAACAATCATATATACTAATTGTATGGAACTCTTTTGAAGATTTTGAGATAGCTAGACAAACTTGTTGCAACATAAATATCAAAGCACTTAGTTCGCAGTAACATAAGAAAGATATTGAGATGGCGATTTCTATTATATGATGCAAAAAAGAAAAATCCCAATATACAATTTAGCGACATAGTAGCTTTGACTCTTGATCTTGAATGTAAATATCAAAGCACTTAGTTCCTAGTAACATAAGAAGGATATTGAAATGCCGGTTTCTAAAATTTTGATTCAAACAAGAAAAATCTCAATATATAAAATGTGAGACTAGTAAGCTTAGAAAAAAAAAGGAAAAGGTTTCTGGGACGATGTGACTTAGCAAGCTTTAAAAAAATTTAAAAAAAATAAAAAGGTAGAACCTTCTAGGAAGCAAACATTTAAAAAAAGAAAAAGAAAAGAAAAAGCTACCGTTCATTGAACAGTAATTTGGGCCTTTGTATAAGAATAGGGTTGGGCATTGGTTGGGTAGGGCCGGGTTTGGGCCCAACCCGAACCCGACCCGACCCGACCCGGCTCGGTTCCAAAACCCGAGTTAACTCGGGTCGACTTGAGTTGAGTCGGGCCCTCGGTTTTGGGCCGGCCCAAAAAGACATACAAGCCCAATTTTTATTGTAAGAGGAAAAAAGAAAACCTATGCTTCTCTAAGAATCTCACAGCCGCCAGTCACACTCACAACACAATTCACATATACAATACAAACTCATGGAATTAGATGTAAAAATTCCGGCCACAACTCACCAACTCCGGCAACAAAACACTACATCAAGCAACAAAAACCAAAAAAATATCACCATTTCTCCACATCAACCAACAAACACGAAACATCAGTACATCACTTTGGTCTTTGAGCAATATAATTTGAAGTAGAAAAAAATGGCAATAATTTTTATAGATGATTACACCACAAGTTCACAAATAATTTTACAAGTAATAAACTCAGTTAGAGGCGGGCGGCGGCTGCGCCAGATCGGTCGAGAAGGTGGCAGTGGTGGTGGTTTCTTCAGTGGTGGAGAAGGCAATAAAGGTGGTGCTGCCTTCCGTGATGAAGAAGGTGGCGTTGGTGGCTTCTTCAGTGGTGGAGAAGATAATGAAGGTGGTGGTGCCTTTCGTGATGAAGAAGGTGGCGGTGGTGGCTTCTTCAGTAGTGGAGAAGACAATGAAGGTGGTGGTGCCTTCTGTTTTGAAGAAGTTGGCGGTGGTGGTTTCTTTAGTGGTAGAGAAGACAGTGGAGTAAGAGAATATAGCGGAGGAACTCAGCAATAGCAGCAGTCGAGGGTAGCACCGGCTGCGGAAGTGGAAGCGGCGGCAGGAGCAGGGGCGGATGAATTGAATTTTGGGGGGTTAGGGTTCGTGAGGTGAGAGGGTGAGAGGTAGAGTGAAATTTGTGGCTTTGAAATTGGAAATTACCGAGCCCAAGCACGATTTAATGAAAAAAAAAAAAAAAGTAACGGGTTGGTTGAGTTGGGTTGACCGAGTGCAACCCGGAACCCGACTCGACCCAGTCAGGTTTTCTTCCTTCCCACCCGCCAACTAACTCGGTTGCTACATTAACCCGAATCGACCCGACCCATTGGGGTCGGTTGAGTCGGGTTTGCCGGTTTACCGAATCGGATGCCCAGCCCTACGTGAGAATACAAAAATCAAATGTAAATGTTACTAATAAATAAAGCAATACTTCAAAGACATCAAAGTACTAACTCAAATAATACTTAATGTTATTGATGACAATTTAACAATCATATACACTAATTGTATGGAACTCTTTTGAAGATTTTGAGATAGCTAGATGGACTTGTTGCAATATAAATATCAAAACACTTAGCTCACAATAACATAAGAAAGATATTGAGATGGTGGTTTCTATTATATGATGCAAATAAGAAAAATCTCAATATATAATTTAGCAACATAGTAGCTTCGACTCTTGATCTTGAATGTAAATATCAAAGCACTTAGTTCCTAGTAATATAAGGAGGATATTGGAATGTTAGTTTCTATTATATTGATGCAAATAAGAAAAATCTCAATATACACAGTGTAGGATTAGCAAGCCTTAAAAAACACAAGAAGAAGTTTCTGGGACGGTGTGACTTTAGCAAGCTTTAAAAAAATAAAAATAAAAATGTAGGAGTATCTGGGAAGCAAACTTTAAAAAAACAAAAAAAAACAAAAAACAAAACCAAAAAAAGGAGCTACTATTCATTGAACAATAAGTTGAGCCTTTGCCTTTTTATATAGTAGTGAAATTCAGCCCAATTAGAGGGAAAATCAATTTCAATCTCAGCCATCCATCTCTTGCAAAATTCTTCTAACTTGGTAAGTATTCTATTTCTACTCCAACTCTAGCATACTTTCCCTCTCCTTCCAAAAATAATAGAATTAATAAAAATAAATAATAATAAATGTGTCTTATATTTACATAATCGAACTCCCTAAAATATTCATAATCTTTCATGAATAATTTCTAGCGTGGGAAATATTTTAGGAGTCGACTGAACTTCTTTATACGAATTTGCTTAACTATAATGTCTTATCTGAACATGCGTGATCACGTTTTAAGCAAAATTTATTTCAGATCGGTGAATCTCTTGAGCTCTCATTTCTCTTTTAAAATTTGTGATTTGTATCCATTTTAATTCATCTCCTTTATCTATTTCACAAAACACAAATTTCAATTAATATGTAAATATTAAACATTTGAAACAATCAAAATATGAGAAATAACACAATTTATATAATATTTATGCACTTGCTCATGGTTGGGCTTATATTGTATGGATAAGAATCATGGGAATGTTGATATTGATTCGCCACACGGGTGACTCAGGTGCACAGGTGTCGGGGCTGGATCAGGTCCTTTCGGCATATCCGAAGTAAAGTTTTGTTGTTTCTCTACCTCGTTATACGGGAGGAGACGAGATCGGAACATAATGGCCAATCCAGATTGCCCGATCCGGTTTGGATGGTCTGATGTAGTGTATGTAGATTGTAGCATCAAGCACGTGAGGAACACGATGAAGGCGTCGATAGTTATTTATTTATTTAGACAAGACTAAACTAGCATTATACTTGATGCAGTCAAACTGGGTTCATGTCTGAATAGAATGTATAAAATCCCTAAAGTAGCCCCGGTCTCACCTATAAATATAGGCGAGAGGTGCCATTTTAAGAAAGGAGGCTAAAATAATAGAAGTTAAAGAGAGAATGTTTTCAACATTTACTTTCATTCCTGAACTCAATACCTGATCTAGTTATTGCCATTCATGGCTTCACATCAAGTTCCATCACAATATAGAACCCTAGTCCTACCTCGCCATCTCCATATACTATTATTGATGACCTGGGCTCACATCTGAACCCCCTGTCAACAATTGGCACTAGAGGAAGGGCCTCGCTTTTTGACGAGTTGGGCCTAAACCAGCATACTGAACTACATCCTAAATTCACCTTGTTTACACGGTGGCAAAGAAGAGGGCTACACCAAACGATCGAGAAGTAAGCCCCGTGCTGCCCTGGACCAATAGCATCAGGTGGGTGAGGATAACCAACCTGCTCCTGCCAATCCAGTAATTGGAGCTCTCCCGGCTCAGGTCGAACTTTTCAACGCGAGTTGGAGCAGTTGAGGCAATAGTAAATACCGCTACCGGGTCAGGACCCTAGAAGACCAGAGGATGAAGCTGAATCCAACCATCTTAATCAGCCCCAGCCCATCAACAAGTCTCACATCCTGCCAGGATTGCCACCTCTCACAGCTGTGTAGTCACCCACTTGGGAGTGGCATAAAGCACGAACATATAGGAGCCCAAAACAGGGCCAATAGCATGTCCTGCACTGCAGGAAGGTGGAAGAGGTGATAGAGAAATGGAGAGGCTTCAAAAGCGGGTGGCAGAGCTAAAAAGTGCTTGGAGGACCTCAGATTCAGAAAGTCATGTCGTCCTCGTCCTTCGCCACCTGGATTCAAGCCTATCCTAGCAGAGAGAAGATTAAAGCCCCTAACATCGCTGTATATGACGGAGCCACTGATCCAGTCATACATATTCACAAGTTCACTGCCTGGATAGAGTTGTACGGTGTCAGTGAAGCTATCATGTGCCGAGCGTTCCCTATGACCCGGGGCGATCGTGTATATCATTGGTTCCATGCTCTTCCCATGGGTCTGATACGTTCTTGGTCTAACCTGTCCTCCTAGTTTGTTGCTAATTTCATGGGATCGAAGGTCCGAATGAACCCAAAAGAGGCCTTACTATCAGTAAAACGGGGGAAGAAAAAGAAGTTGAAAGATTATCTCACTAGATTCAATACGCAAGTCGTGGACACTGACTACATTTTGGATGATGCTATTTTTCTAGCAGCCGCATCTAGGTTACTACGTAATTCGAGATTCTGGTTGTCAATTCATGAAGATGGACTAAGGACATATCATGATCTCCTCACGCGAGCTGAAAAGTATATTGCCGCGGAAGAGGCAAACGCTTCAACTTTCAGAGATAAGCCTACCAAAGAGCCTGAGAGAAAGGACAGAGACCGTGATCTTTCTTTCAAAAACAGAAACCACAACTGGAGGTCTGAAAATCATATGGCTAATCGACTCATGTCATATCAACCCAAATTGGATCCACCCGCCGTAACTTACATGTTGAACACTACCCCATAGTTGATTCTGATGTTTTCTAGGGATAAACACATTTTACCACGGCCTAAGCCCGTTTGGAAGGATCTGACTCAAATGGATCCAAACAGATATTGTAAGTATCATCATTCCATCGGTCATGAAACAGATGATTTGTCGCGATTTGCAACGTGAGATCCAACGCTTGATTGAAAGGGGCCATATAAGGAAATATGTAGCCCGACCCGGGTTGCCAGCCAATGTGTGGCCGCCTTCACCAGTTCAAAATGACCCACCTCAAGATGTCCCAAGATTACCCCCTGCTGAGATTCACGTGTTGATCGGTGGGAATCAGAAGATTGAAGGCTCTCAGAACCAGAGGAGATGCTTATTGAGGGAAGCATGCACTAGCTACTAGTTGGCTACGGTTAACATGAGCCCAGAGGAGATAGCACGGGAATCTTTTGGTTTCACTGAGGATGATACAGAAGAAGTTATACATTTCCATAACGATGCCTTGGTCATTACTATGCCATTGTCAAGAGTCAGGATCCACCGGACTTTACTTAACAATGGAAGTGCGGTAAATATGCTGTTCTAGCATACCTTTAATCAGATTGAGCTAAAGGAATGCGACCTCAGATCATACCGGGGGGACCATCCAAGGTTTTAGACGTGTGCTCTTCCGATCTCCAATGGGAAAGGTCACTTTAATGGTTGAGCTTGGCGATGAACCTCAGGTACAGTGGACCTTGGCAGATTTTGTTGTGATTGATGTCGACTCCAATTACAATGAGATACTCGGACATCCAATATTGTCTGAATTCAAAGTGCCCACATCCATTTACCATTACATGATGAAATTCCCCACTACCCATGGAGTGGGGGGTCGTCCAAGGAAATCAGAAGGTGGCCAGGGAATGCAACTTCAATGTTCTCCCAAGACAAGTAGCAATGCTCAAACGCAAAAATAGGCTAGAAACTACAGATGATCCATTGGATCCAAAGATCGGGCCCCAAGAGACTATGGCTGAACCGACAGAGGCATTGGTGCAAATCCCTCTAGATGAAACACGCCAAGAAGTTCAGATATGGATTGGGGCCAAATTGAAAGAGCCTGTAAGATCGAACCTCATATCCTTTCTAGAGCGTAATTTGGATGTCTTCGCTTGGTCACACGATGATATAGAGGAGATACCGCTAGACTTCTCATGTCATCGGCTGAATGTTGACCCAACAATGAAGCCGAAAAGGTAAAAACACCTGCCCCTCAATGGGAAAATAATCAAGTTATTGGGCAACCGATTTATCTGGGAAGCTATTTACCCTACTTAAGTCGCTAACCCGGTGTTGGTGAAGAAGAGCAACGGTTTTTGGCGTCTCTGCATAGATTTTACCAATCTCAATAAGGCCTAACCTAAAGATAGTTTCCCACTCCCACGAATAGATCAGATTGTGGATACAACCGCTAGGCATGAACTGCTAAGCTTTATGGATGCCTACTCAGGCCACAATCAGATCCTCTTGCATGAACCCCACCAGAAGCATACCTCATTCATCACGGACCGCAGATTGTATTGTTACCGTATAATGCTTTTCGGGCTGAAAAACGCTGGGGCAACATATCAAAGGTTGGTAAACAAGATGTTCGCTACACAAATTGGAAAGTCAATGGAAGTGCATATCGATGACATGATGGTAAAGAGTACCAAATCTGGGGATCACATTGCCTATCTATAGGAAATGTTTGATATCCTATGAGCATATAAAATGAAGCTGAATCCTCAAAAGTGTTCCTTCGATGCCGCCTCTAGAAAGTTTTTAGGCTATATGATGAACCAAATGGAAAGTGAAGCTAATCCCGACAAAATTCAGGCCCTCATGGACATAAAGCCACCATCCAAATTAAAAGAAATATAGAAGTTGGCGGGGAGGGTAGCAGCCCTAAGCCGCTTCATTGGGCGTTCTATAGACAAGTGCAAGCCCTTCTTGGATGCTTTGGAAGGTAATAGAGATTTCTGCTGGACAGAAAAGTGTCAAGCAGCCTTTAACGCCCTAAAGCAGCACATGGCCGGCCCTCCGATCCTGTCCAAGTCGAGAGAAGGTGAAGTTCTGACGTTGTACCTCACTGTATCAAAAATAACCATAAGCTCTGTTCTAGTCAAAACAGAGAACGGGGTTTAAAGACCCGTCTACTACATCAGCCAGGCGTTAAAGGATACAGAGCTCAGATATCCATCTATTGAGAAATTAGATTATGTGCTACTAATCTCAACTAGAAAGTTGTGACCGTACTTTTTGCAATATAAGGTGGAGGTTCTTACAAATTTTCCCTTGCGACAAGCCTTACAGAAACCAGACACCTCAAGGAAGATGATGAAATGGTCTGTCGAATTGGGCCAATTTGATATTCTGTTCAAACCACAGATGGCGACAAAAGAGCAGGTCGTAGCGGACTTTGTGTTTGAATTCACTCAGCATGTTGAGCCAGTGGCCAAGCAAAGTGAACAATGGGAAATGTTCGTTGATGGTTCATCAACGGAATCATGTTCAGGAGCTGGGGTGGTATTAGTTGGACTAGATAACTAGATTTACTGTTAGGCTTACCGTTTCAGATTTCAAACCACCAACAATGAAGTAGAATATGAGGCCCTCCTCGCAAGATTGGAAATGGCAAAGTCAATGGGCGTCACCAATCTTATTGTCAATAGCGATTCCCAGTTAATCGTGAACTAAATCAATGGTGACTTTGGAGCCAAAGAACCTCAAATGATGAAATATTGAGCGAGAGTCAAAAATGAGATTAAGTGCTTCATAACATTTTAATTGCGTCAAGTCCCAAGGTCAGTAATAGCTAAGTAAATGCTCTGGCGAGGTTGGAAACCAGCCTTCGAGCTAAGCTGATCACCAGTGTGCCAACAGGAAGGATAGAACAATCTGCATTTGATCAACCTGAACTGGTACTCAGCGCGATACAGGGTTTTCCCAATTGGAGGATAGAGATAATTCAATATTTGAAAGACGGAAACCAGCCAGACGACAAGGTCAGGGCTTGTTAGCTAAGGATCAGAGTAGCACGCTTTACTTTGGTAGCAGAAGAGTTGTACAAGACGGAGTACTCCCAGCTGTTGCTCTGCTGCCTAGATGAATGGGAAGCTGATTACGCTCTCAAAGGTATATAGGAGAATCTATGGCAATCATTCCGGGGGAGAGGCCTGGGCTTTTAAAGTACCAAGACAGGGGTATTACTGGCCTACCTTAAAAAAAGATGCAATCGAGTTTGTGCGCAAATGCCAAGAATGTCAGTTCTTCGCTCCTGGAAACAAGTCCCCTCCAGAGGAGCTGAGCCCTATCTGGGCCCCTTGGCCTTTTGCACAGTGGGAATTGATTTGATCGGACCTCTACCCCCGGGAAAGGGAATACTCAATATGCGATTGTGGCAGTCAATTATTTTACCAAATAAGTAGAGGCTGAGGCTCTGGCCAAAATCACGGAACAGAAAACAACTGACTTTGCCTGGAAATCTATCATCTGCCGCTTTGGGATCTTCCACACACTGATCACAGATAATGGCAAACAGTTTGACAAAGCTAAATTCAGGAAATTCTGCCAACAACTCTAAAACAAAAATCTTTACGCCACTCCGCATCATCCCCAGACAAATGGTCAGGTAGATGCTGTGAATAAAGTTATCGAACAAACTTTAAAAGCCAAAATGGAAAAGCTGAAAGGGGCGTGGGTTAAAGAATTCCCATCTATACTTTGGTCATACCGTACTACCCAACGGATTGCTATAGGGGAAACCCCTTTCTCTATGGCTTATGGCACAGAGGCAGTGATCCCACTTGAAATTGGTATCCCATCCTACCAAGTCCGATTTCATGATCCAGAAGGAAATAGCCAAGCACTTTTAAATGAGCTGGATCTACTGAAAGAGAAACGACTCTTGGCGGATCTTAAGAATGCCGCCTACAAACAGCGAAATGCGCGGTATTACAATCACAAAGTCAAGCTCAAAAAGTTTGAGCCGCGCTAGTTAGTTCTCAAAAGGGTACATCCCTCTCCGGGAGAGCTACAACAGCCATGGGAAGGGCCATTATGTATTACCAAGGTCTTACCAAATGGAGCGTATTGCTTGGAGCATCTAAATGGGAAATGCCTGGCGTATCCCTGGAATGTGGAACATCTCAAAAAATACTATCAGTAAGTGGGGACAAAGTGCACTATCTGATGTATTTAAATGACATATGTAATCACCTCACGCATGCCTGATCCCTTTTACCGCTTTCAACTAAATTTAATTTCGATTTCAAAGTGTTATTCGCTGAATAAATTTTATCCAAAATAGGCTCGTTGAGTCCAACAAGGGAACTCAATTCCTTATGCTGGATTAGCTCATCACTGGGGCAAAACATGCCCCAGGTTAGACAAAATAGGCTCGTTGAGCCCAATAAAGGAACACAATTCCCTAAGCTAGATCAGTCCACCACTGGGGTAAAACACACCCCAGGGTACATAAAATAGGCTCGTCGAGCCCAATGAGGTAACACAATTCCCTAGGCTGGATCAGCCCGCCACTGGGGCAATACACGCCCCAGGTTACACAAAATAGGCTCGTTGAGCCCAATAAGGGAACTCAATTCCATAGGCATGATTCTCAAAATGCAATAAACTAATCTCAAGGTGACTCTCATACATGCAAGGAATCTTAGTTCAGTTACTCGTAACTGGACTCAGATTGGGGCATCAGCCAAATATAACACCGATTTGGCTACTAAATAAAGACGAGCCAAAGCGGCCAAAGGAGCTGATCTGGGTTATCAAAAAATACGCCTTGAAAGGCAACAGTTGAGTCGAGTCCCGGATCAGTGAAATGAGCCGATCTGGGTAATAAGGATTATTGACGAGTTGACACGTATTTGGGAACGGGAATGCAACGGATCGGCTGGTTGTTACCTTTTGATGCGCCACACTTAGGCAAGGTTTTAATACTGTGTTTAAACCCAGTAGCAGTTGTGAAATATCGTATATGAAATATCTTACTCCATAAAAATTTTCAACACTCTGCCAAATCCAACTGAATCCTGATTGGATAGCTCAGCGGATAAAGTTCACAATTGAATGTTCGTAAATGAATAATACGTGAGTGACCCAACACTGACAAAATTTGGGAACACCTTGTTTATATGTTAACCTTCGAGATCGTGATTATGAGATTAGTACAGAACCAAACACTCAGACATAATTTAGTGTGTTTTCTCACATCTTAATATGGCCGGATTGTTAAGTTACGATCAATATTAAACAATACTTAAAACAAATATTAAACCCAATATTTAAAATAAATATTTAACACAATGTCAATTTTGGTTTAGGAGATGAAGCTTGATCGGCCTACTATGTCTGATCTCAGACCGGATCAGCCGTACTCGGCCGATCTCCTACTATGTCCGATCTCGGCTCTATAAATACAGGTCATATGGACATAGTAGGAGATTAGCCTAGTACGGCTGATCCGGTCTACAATGTGAAGCGTCTCATCAGTTTGTGGTTAAAACTCAGATGGGGTGGGTAGATTCAGGGTAAAAGATGGCAATATCCTTGATTCAGTTAAGTAACAAAATAAAACCCAGTTTGGGTTAGGGCTAACACAAAACTAAACCCGGTTCAGATCAGGCTACGACAAAATAAACTCGGGTAGGGGAAGAACAAAATAAATAGGTTTAGATCGCCCCTTGTTGCTTGGCAGCGATTTTATTATCAGTTGGTCTCCCTTCCTATCGCTGGCCCTCTGTTTAGGCCTCCTTGGGTGCGTCCTCTGACCAGCCTTCTTCAGCGTCGCTAAGAACATGGATGATAGGGGTTCGGACATCAGCGCCATCTGGGACCGGTTCCTCTTCCAGCTCCTCTTTCTTAACCATGATCTCAGGATCCACTTCTTTTTGAGCCGAGAAGTTAGCTCATGCTCTACCCTCAGCTCCTCAAACTTCTTCTCCAGGACACTAAGATCGGAGTTAGGTAGCAAATTCTTCACTTTTTGAAGCATATCTTTCTGACCCAAGACGAAGAAGTCTAGCTAATCGGCCACATACTACTTTGATTTACGGAAGACCCTAACATGGGAAACATAACCTTCCTGAGCAGCTTCTTTTAGCTTGGGTGAGCTCGGCCTCAAGCCGATCGATGTTTGACCGATAGTTCTTTTCCATGACTTGAATGTTAGAAGTATCGTTTCGAAGATTAGTCAACCATCCAGTCTTCTCAGTCTCATACGTCTGTTCGACCCTCTTCAGTTCCTTCTTCTGAGCCACCAATTCTCCACGCTGCTTGTCAAACTCATCCTGCATCCTCTCAGCATTTTCCACAACGTGCTTAACTTTGGATCGTGAATGGGTAAGAGCTGAGAGTAGTTGGCCAGCCAAGGATTATGCTAAACTAATGGCTTCCATCGCATCCATCCCTTTGAACTGTTGTTCGTCTTTTCTCGTCCAGCTCCGAGCAACAACTTCAACTGCCCCTTTATGCTGGTTAGAAGGCTTTCCAAATCGGATGGAGCGGGACCACCACTGACTTGGCATCCCTATAGATTCTTGGTAGCTTACCCTTCTTTTTAGCAAACTCCACTGCTATGGGCTCGTACACGAGCAAATAGTACATGTTCATGTCTTTCTTGCTACCCGATGGTGTAGCAACCTGACCGGAACCACCCTTCGGAGTCTCCAAACCAGTCGTCCTACTCCTTTTTGGTGGGGGGACCTTTGCTTGGTCAAATAGTTATGTCTTCGGATCGGCCAGAGCAGGGGCAGGAGTAGCAACTAACCCTTTTGGAAGTGTTTCTCCGTCTGTGGTCGTGCGGCCTGATTTTTCTTTCTTTGCACGAAGTGTAGCTACTACTTCCATTTCTTCCTCCTAAGGTTCTGGGTCATCCTGCTCTTTGACCTTTCTTTTCTTGAGGGGGGGCGGATGATACCCAGTGTCCTCATCTGCAATGGGGAGATATGTTAATTGTGAATAGGGAATTCTGTTCCCACCATAAAGTAAAATATATATATAGCATTGAACTAACAACGTGATCAGACCTTGTTTCCTGTCGATCGGAGTCAGACAGAGGCCGAAGTTGAGAGGTGTGGTGAGTTCGCCCTTGAATAGATTCTCTTCAGTGAGGAGGTCTTTGTAATGAATGCCTTCGTGGTTATCCCCCAATAAATTGAAAAATTTAGCTTCAAGCTTTTCTGTTCGATAGTGCCTCAGGTTCTTTGTGAAAAAAGGGGATGTCAAGAGAAAGTTAAAAAAACAGTCATCAGAATGTCATAATCTGAAAACGACTCATTATAAATGATAAACTTCTTAGGTACTGCAAAATCATTGGGGTTAAGCGGCTCTGATCGCCATGCTCCAGAGACCTAAAACCAATCACGAGGCTAATTTTTTATTGAGTTAGGGAGACGTCGGATCGGATTTTTGAGGCCTTGGCGGGCACTTACATAATAAAAACCTAGTCCAGCCTTATCCCTCTTGAATTCATAAAAGTGGCTGAAATTCATAAAAGTGGCTGAACACCTTTGCTGATGGCATCCGCTTCCCTAGGTCATGCCAAAGTATGATGAACCTAAGAATCATCCTCCAACCGTTGGGTGTCACCTGCGCTGGGGCCATCTCAAAATAACAAAAAAAATCGGTGACAATGTGAGGGAGTGGGAACCTGAGACCCATATCTAGCATGCCTTTAGTACAGGTCATACACCCAGATAGGAGATTATGTATCTCCTCATTAGGCTGAGGAAGAATAAACCTAATGTCTTCCGAGACATTGTACTTTCGATGCCAGGCCGTTAATTGTGTTACTTTCACTTGGGAGCGTAGGCCTATCGTCGCCCAAGGAATATTCTCTAGGACCAGACCGGGGTCTAAGGTGGAAGGCTCGAAGTCTCTCATGATTGATCGTCGTTCTTGAATGGCACGAAGAGAAACGGCATCGAACGAAACTTCAAGATGGGGAACGGCCTCACCAGCCGGTGCCGAAACCCTTTCCGAAGGCTCAACATCAGAAAAATCATGGAGGCCGGATTGATAATCGAAACCCACACCGCCATACTTTGTTTCGTACATCTCCTCCTGACTATAGTGGAATTCATCCTCACCTTCTGTATAACTCTCCAACCTGATAGCCCTTTCATTTTTTGAACCCGACTCGGTTCTGTCATCGGTCTGGGCATTATCAGGGCCTTCCGATGCCTCCCAAGAAGATGACGGACGAGAATATTTGATTTTGATCTTCGACATAACCCCTCGAAGAGATTAAAAAAAAGAGGGGGAAGAGAAAAGGAAATTTACTTAACCTGTGACAAACCAAGTTCCTGTGCAGAAATAGATGAACAGAACTTCTGATCGGCTATTGAGAGAAATTTTGCAAAGAGAATTTTCGAAAAAGAATTGCGAAGACAGTGGAAATAGCACCTATTTATAGTGAGAGAACGCGGAATTCGTATAGGCGCTTCTCAAACCATTATTAAGTATGTCCGGACGCCGCCAAAATAAAAATCATCAATCTGACAAACTAATCTTTGTACGCCACGTGTGCTTGACCGTTGATTGGGTCAACTTGCTAACGCAATGAACTGAAATGACAGCCATCCATCCGAGCTTATCTTTACATGCATCATTTGCATGAACTTGGATTACCGATCCCAGTTTACATCAAACGATAGGGGCAACTGTTGATATTGGTTTGCCATATGGGTGACTCAGGCACATAGGTGTCGGAGATGATCCAGATTGGCCGATTCAGATTGGCCGATCTGGTGTAGCGTATGTGGATTGTAGCGTCAAACGCGTGAGGAACACGATGAAGGAGTTGACAATTACTTAGTGATCTAGACAAGACTAAACTAGCATTATACTTGATGCAGTTGAACTGGGTACATGTCTGAATAGAATGTATAAAATCCCTAAAGCACCCCGGGTCTGGCCTATAAATATAGGCGAGAGGTGCCATTTTAAGGAGAGAGGCTAAAATAATAGAAGTTAGAGAGATCAATATTTTCAACGTTTACTTTCATTCCTGAACTGAACTCAAGACCTGATCTAGTTATTGCCGTTCACAGCTTCACATCAAGTTCCATCACGATACAGAACCCTGGTCCCACCTCGCCGTCTCCATATACTATTATTGCTTACTTGGGCTCACATTTGAAGCCACTGTCAACTCGGACTTTAGAAAATTACCCCCATAATCCTGCCACTACTTGAAATTTACGTCCAAAAGAATTATCACAAATTTAGTCGGAAAAACACGACTGATGTTTGTTACATTCTTGGGCGCACGACCAGCTGGGACATGTGTCAATGGACCTGGATTCTTGTTTCTATCTATTCATTTATTTACTATTATTTTTTGGAGCATTTATTATTATTTTCATAACACATTATTTTTTTTTTTTTTGGTTGTTCCTATTGTTATTTACCTTGTAACTTTTTTGTATGCAACTTTTCTTAATTAAAAGACTGCGTATGAAAAATGAAAATTTTTCATTGTTACATTATAATCAAAAGGCCACATATACAAAAGTCACATTAGTGTGATTTTTTAATTAAAAAGCCACGTATTAAAAATTTTCATCATTACTTTTCATCAAAAGGCCAAATATACAAAAATAAATTAATGTGATTTTTTTAATTAAAAAGTCACATATAAAAATTTTTTCATTGTTACGTTATCATCAAAAGTTCACAATATATAAAAGTCACATTAGTGTGATTTTGAATAAAAAAATCACGTATGAAGATTTTTTTATTATTATATTGTCATCAAAATGTCACATATAAGAAAGTCACATTAGTGTGATTTTCTAATGAAAAAGTCACATTGTTACATTGTCATCAAAAGGTAATATACAAAAGTCATACTAGTGTGATTTGTCAATTAAAAAGTCACGCGTGAAAATTTTTCATTGTTACATTGTCATCAAAAGGTAATATACAAAAGTCATACTAGTGTGATTTGTCAATTAAAAAGTCACGCGTGAAAATCTTTTCATTGTTACATTGTCATCAAAAGGATCACATATACAAAAGTCACATTAATGTGACTTTTTAATTAAAAAGTCATGTGTGAAAATTTTTTCATTGTTACAGCGTCTTAAAAAAGTCACATATACAAAAGTCACATTAGTTTGATTTTTTAATTAAAAAGTCACATGAAAATTTTTTCATTGTCACATTTTCATTAAAAGGTCATACATACAAAAGTCATATTATTGTGATTTTTTAAATTAAAAATTCACATGTGAATTTTTTCTATGTTATATTGTCATCAAAATATCACATATACAAAAGTCATATTAGTCTGATTTTTTTTAATTAAACAGTCACATGTAAATTTTTTTGGTTGTTACATTGTCATCGAAAGATCACATATACAAAAGTCACATAAATGTATTTTTTAATTAAAACGTCATATTTGAAAGATTTTTCATTGTTGCATTGTCATCAAAAGGTCACATATACGAAAGTCACATTTGAAAATTTTTTAAAAAAATCAAAAAATCATGTATGAAAATTTTTTCATTGTTATTGTGATCAAAATGCCATATTTACAAAAGTTACATTTAGTGTGCTTTTTTAATAAGTCACATATGAAAATCTTTTCATTGTTACATTGTCATTCAAAATGTCACATATAAAAAAGTTTCACTTATTGAGATTTTTTAATTAAAAAGTCACATGAAAATTTTTTCAGTATTACATTGTCATCAAAAGGTCACATATGAAAAATTTTGGATGCAACTAGTTATTGTGAATCATTGCTTGGTTTGTCATTGTTTTTCATTGAAGACACTCTATCAAGAGGCACTCGTTGCTGGTCCTCTTTACCAGGCAGAAGGGTTTTGGTTCATATTGTTAAGCTTTGGAAAATCCTTTCTTATGTCCCAATGATTTTATTTTGAAGGAAATACTTACCAAGCATGCGAACGATGAAAGATTGACATCAATATGCATGGATAAAATTTGTTCAGTGGTCATCAAAAGCTAGATTCATAGACAGAAATTTAGACAGATGATTGTTAAAGAATTGGCTGTTGGTTGCGCCTCGAGTACTGACTTTTCTGCCGCAATCGGTGATGTCAGGTTTGGAGGGAGCATGGAAGTTGTCCTCGGCGCGTTGGTTGGCCTCTTGATTGGGTTTCTTAGTGGGACTTGGTGTTTGAAGCTGATTTCAATGGCGGAGGATTGCTTGTTGTTGATTAAGGAGTCTCGGCTACTGAGGATTGCTTATTACTGGCTGATCTTTACTTTCCTTTCATTACTTGTTTAAGTTTAAGTTGTATTTTGTTTTCTAGGGTCGTTTTGTTTAATCCTTTCCACCCAAGGTTGGAGACTCTGAACCCCCCCCCCTCCTTCTTTGTATGTCTCTTTTCCAACTAATGAAGACATAATCTTTTGCTTTTAAAAGAAAAAAAAAGGTCACATATGAAAATCTTTTCATTGTTGCATTGTCACCAAAATATTACACACAAAAGTCACATTTGTGTTAGTTTTTATCTTAAAGTTTGTCATGTATATCAAGTCGCATTTGTATTACTTTGAAATTAAAAAGTTACATTTAATTAAAATGTCACGCTACTAATTACCAAATTATTTTCGTAACAAAAACATCATGGATTACATCAATAGATAATTCACTATGAAATTACCACGTTTTAAAAAATATAACATTACTCCTTATTAAAAAAATGGAATTATTTCAAAAAAATAATGAAAACAAATTTCCCAGCAATGCAGGCGACAGCTAGGAAGGCAAAAGGCCCAATTGCCCAATTACGTGTACACGGATGAAATTCAATGTATTGACTTGATTGAAATAGTTTGAACGCATTTTTCAAATATTAAAATGAAAGGCAATGTTTTGCCTAATTATCCCAAGAATCATTGTCGTCCCAATTTAATAAGCTCTGGAATTGCGGAACCCAGGCAGCTCTCTCTTCCTCTCTTAACTCCATCGTTGGTGTTCATCAATCATCAGCTAACTTTAATGGAAACTTTAATGGAAACAAATGAAATGCCTCTTCTATTTGCTCTGTCATCGCTATTGAGATCGCCAATTCATTTCAAAAAGCTGCAAGATGTTGCCATTTCTGAATACGGAAGAATTCTATGGATTGGACCGCACCTTTTGCCATGCCTCGACTATGCAATAAAACTGCCCTCTGTCAAAGTTGATTCTCTATTGCACGAACTTGGAAATTCTGCTAGGAGGTGCTTCTTCTCAGAAGCTTACGGAGAATTTACAAAACTGGTTGTGGATGTTACTCCAGAGTTTAAAAACTATTTTGTGGTTCCGACTCTGCAGAGTTCACCTGAAACTAGTCTGAAGAAAAATGAAGTTGTGGCAAGCTTTGTTAACTTTCTGTCAGAGACACTCCAGGAATTAAAGGATTTTTCGAGTTTCAAGCTGAAAAATCTGGCTAGTGATCTGCAGATGGAAGCCCTTATGAAAGACCTGAGATTTATGTTCACCTTTCTTGGAGATACATCTATAGTGCAAAACATGAATATCTTGAGTGAAAGCGAAGCCGTGGCCAATGAAGCAGGGCGTATCCTGTATTCCTTCTTTGACAAGACAGATCAAATCACAATAGCAGAAACAGATTGGGTACTTAATATTTTGTTACGAAGGATTGAGAAGCTGAAAGCTAATATCAAAGAGCATTACATGACAGTTTCGAAGTTGCCCAGTTGTTCGGCTCCAACAACTGCTCTGGTTTCGTTATTCATTGTTGATTCCCTCCTTGAAGATCTCGATTTTCTACTCAATCACGAGGCCGATCTCGCTGTTGACTTGTACGATCAGATTGTGACACTCCGTGAGGAGCTAATGCTCTCCAGATCATTCCTCAATGATACAAAGATCCAGCAGCACTCAGAGATCGAAGAATTGATTGAATGTGTAGTTCAACTTCGAGACATTGCGTATGAAGCTGACTATGTCATTAGTTCGTTTGTGGTTGGAGAGGCTCATGTTTCGTATACCATTAGAAGGATCTCGGATTTCATCCAGAGGAATAAACTCATCAGGACTGCATTCCCAACAATAAAGCTGAATCATGGGATTAAAAGACTTGATCTACAAAGTATTGGTGAAGTTTCAGAACAAGCTAAAAGCATTCCTGTGGTCGATGAGGTTATCGTGGGCTTCGATGATTTGACAATACAAATTGCAGAGCAGCTTATTGGAGGACCAGACAACCGACAAGTTATTTCCATTGTTGGGATGCCTGGAATTGGTAAGACAACTTTAGCAAGGAAATTATACAATAGTTCTTATGCTCACCACAATTTCAATGAATTATCTTGGTGTGTTGTTTCTCAAACATATCAAAGGAGAAAGCTTTTGATTGACATTTTAAGTTCAGTGAGTGACCTTGACCGAGAAAAATTCTTGAATATGAATGATGAATATTTGGCTGAATACCTTTACAAAAGTTTGAAAGGGAGAAAGTATCTTGTTGTTATGGATGATGTGTGGAATATGGAAGCATGGAATGATCTACAAATATATTTTCCGAATGACAGAAACGGAAGCAAAATACTAATCACCAGTCGGCTCAAAGATGTGGCTTTTCAAATTTCACCTAATGGGGTCATTAACGAACTTCCGTTACTGTCACGAGATCGCTGTTGGGATTTGCTGCGGAAGAAGGCATTTCCAAATGGAGATTTCCCTCAAGAACTGTCAGACATAGGAAGAAAAATTGCAATGAAGTGTCACGGACTACCCCTTGCAGTTGTTGTGATAGCTGCAGTTCTTGCAAATATGGAGAAGGAAGAGAGTCTATGGCAAAGAGTTGCAGCAAATTTAAGTTCTTACACACAAGACCCGAGCAAGGACATTTTAGAACTTAGTTATAGGAATTTACCTATTCATTTGAAACCATGCTTCCTTTACTTTACTGCGTTCAAGGAAGACGAGGAAATACCAGTTAAGAAGTTGCTATCACTTTGGGTTGCGGAAGGGTTTATACAGAGGAAAGAGGACAAGAGCTTGGACGATGTAGCAGAGGAATATCTGATAGACCTAAAAGACAGGAACCTAGTGCAAGTTTCTAAAAGAAGATTAGACAATCGAGTCAAGACTTGTACTATTCATGATCTTTTGCACAGTATGTGCTTGAGAATCGCGGAAGAAGAGAACTTTCTAAAGGTGATCAAAGAGTAAGTTAACTCCCCCTTTTATTTATTTTTTTTTTTTTTACCTTTGCATTATATCCTACTGACTAGAGGTTGCTATTTGTGGTGTTATAAATGGCTGCTATTTTGATGATGATTGGTGCTGTTATTTGACGTCCCTAGTCAATTTTCACTGTACCAGCAACATTATCGCCTGTTTATCCACTCTTGACTGCAGACAAAACCATTTGGACTTCATATCAGCACTTTGTTTGGCTGTTCCGTTTGTCCCAGATTGAAACTTCTGAAGGTCTTGGAGTTTTCATCATATAATGCAGGACGAATTGAAAAATTGGAGTTTTCATCATATAATGATAGAGGAATTGAAGAACTGGTTCATTTGAGGTACTTAACAATTTCAAGGATACCGCCATCAATAGGCAGACTGAAGAAGTTGGAATTTCTTTTTGTAAAAACTGCACTCAATATACCACAAGTCCTTCTAAATATGCCTAAGTTAAGACATCTACATATTGAGGGCCCTGTAAAATTCAATGACGATTGTGATAGCTCAAAACCGAATAGCCTTGAAACTCTCTCTTTTGTTTATATTAGACGTTTGAAGGATGAAGAGATCTTGAGGTGTTCACCCAATCTTCATACTCTAAAATGCATATTTAGGCAATTTCGAGTTGATTCAAGGACCTATCGCTATCCTAATCTCGACTTTCTTACTAAACTCAAAACACTCAAGCTGCAATTCTTAAGTAAGGTGAAAGGAGAGATTAACATCCCCATTCAGATCAAAAAGCTTACTTTGTCTAAAGGCTGTCTGCCTTGGGCAAAGATGTCAATAATTGGAAAACTGCCGAATCTTGAAATTTTCAAAATAGGATTGGCTGCTTTCACCGGATCAAGGTGGACCACTGAGGAAGATGAGTTCCAAAAGCTCAAAATACTCAAACTAGACAGGGTAGAACTTACAGTATGGAATGCCTCAAGCAGTCATTTTCCGTGTCTTGAAAGATTGGTGTTGCAGAGATGCCGCCATCTGATAGAAATGCCTTTAGAATTAGGCAATATTCTAACTTTGCGGATAATTGAGGCTTGTTCTTGTGGCTCGTGTATCAGAGAATCTGCCAGGAAAATCCAGAAAGAACAAGAGGAAAATGGTAACGAAGTGCTTAAAGTCATTGTCTCTGGCTCTCACAGGTAAACAAATCATCAGTTTGAACCTGTATACACTCAAGTTACTGCTTATTTATTTTTATTTTTCATTTTATTCTTTTGATATGTTTTTAGAAACTTCTTTTTACTGCTTAATTTACAGCTGGTGATTCTGAGAAAGGATTGTCTACTCCAAACTAATATAAATCTGGTTCGTATTTTCGTTTTGATTTTGTGATGTACTTTTCATATTTCTTATTTGATCAGTTTGGTTTGTATTATCTTTTTGATTCTGTGATGTACTATTTAACACATCCTCCTGTGAAAATACTTTCTGTGTGGTAAAAGAAATTTGAGGTTTCATTTGGTATATTGTTTAGTGACAGAAACATAATTGCACTAAAGATTTCCCAGAGATGTATAAGTAATGAATTTCCTCATATCTTTAAGAAACTCAGAGTAAACACGGATATATATGAATATATACCTGATCCAACCTCAGAAGAAAATGTCTACTTCCATTATTGTTTGCGGGAGGATTCTGAGAGCAGCAGCACATTATTACTGTTACTTAATTGAGGGAGCCTGAGCTTAGTTGAGTTTGAGCAACTCGAGAGTCAATAGACTATTAAATGTCACTCCTTTACCAACATCTGCCAAGAATATTTTGTATTAGTTTATTTGTTTATTGTAAGTCCTCTTTTTCACTTTAATTGGGATAAGGGGGAAGTGGAAAACTCATTTAGGGAATTGCACTAGACATTGCTGCTGGTAACATATTCAAGAGGCATCACTAGAATGAGCAGAATTATGAGTCTAGCTTTTTCTTTTCTTCTTCTTTTTCTATTTTTTACTAAAGAAGTTCATGCTGAAACTTCAACTAAATTATAACCCCGAAAACAGAGAAAATTGTTGGTGAACTCAATAATAATCTCTTTTACCCTTTGAAGGGTGGCATGGATGATTTTATGTAATATTGTTGTTGCAACATGCTTTTGTCATACTAGAGCAAGTTTCAGAAAATTTAAGCACAGTGTCCTTGTACATGTGAAGAAATGGAAGATGGAATAGTGTGAGAAATTAAAGAAGAATTTGATGAACCTATTTAGTCAGTTTTAATGGCATCAAGCAATACTTCCAAGTGTTGAGTAATTCAATAGTAGTGATACATGGTGAATTTATAGAACATCCAATCTAGACATCACCTAGTGAAGATGATTTAAAGCACTTTTATGCAGATGTCTAGGATGTATTTCTAAAACTTCACAATATCCTCAGAGGAAATGCTAGATCTAATATAAAGATAATAAAGGATGAAATAAACCAATAATATAGCTGAAGCATGAAACCAGTTAATTGGTACTGCCGAAATTAAAATAGATCTGTAAAGTGAGATGCAAAAGGCAGAAAAAAAAATCTGCAGCGGAAACTATGAAGAACATAAAAGTTTATGCAGTGGTTGACTGCATAAGATGACCATAGGGAAAAAAATACCGAGACCTTCCTCAAAAGAAGTTGGCCCTCACTGCAGGTACTTGAGAATTTTAGAGCATGTGCTCCCTCCTAAGATGCAACAATAGACGAGTATAGCAAGCTAGCACTAAGCTTCGACTATGGCAAATCGAGACTGTAAATGAACTAAAACACCAAAACATAAATACTTGGAGAAATTCACATTAATAGTATTGTATCCTAGGCTTGGATTTTTGAGCTAGGATAGCCCCCTCCCCCCACCAGCTCAAAAATAAATAAATAAATAAATAAACTCAGAAAAAGCTAGAGAGTGAATTCAAGTAGGGAGAAAAGGAGGAAACTTTCTGTAAAAATATTGAAAATGATTCTGTAAACCTGCAAAATTCTGTTAAATGACTTTTCATTCAAAAATGATGAGTTACAAGCTGTCGAGGTCAAGACATGTACACCTCATCAGATAAAGTGCCTTGACAACTATACTATAAATCTCGGTGTAGTCTAGACCACGTCGTGGATGAAAACTTTTGGTTACTAGATGTGCTTTGCAACAGTCTAGGGAACCATCAAGTTTAGACTTAACATAATAGACCCATTTGTACCCTACAAAATTTTGAGACGGATGAGGAAGAACAAGAGTCCAAGCTCGACTACCAATAATAGCTTGAAATTTGTCATTCATGTCAATTAGGCTAATGAGGAAGTTTTATGACTTGAGTAATTGTAGTGGGTTCGAAATGAGGATGAAGTGGAAGGTAAACTGACAGGCCATATTTTGGGTTTGGTTTGTGAATATTGTTCTAGGACCTCGTTACGTTGGATGGTGATTTGTAGGTAATGAACAAGTGATAGGATCAGAAGTTGCATCTACTAAGGAAGTAGATGGGGAAGAATTCAGAACCTGATTTGATTAAAAGTCCTCAATAAACACCAATTCGGAGGGCAAGCCATGTAGATGGTGAGTAAGAGTAGCTGAGTTGCTGGGAGGAAGAGAAGATCCAACAGGAATGTAAGTCTGAGAAACTGATTAAGAGGTAGAATACTGACTGGAGAAGATAATGTAGGGACAGTATAATCAGTGGAAAAGGAGGGCAGATTCAGGTAGGGCTGGGGTGGATAATTTAGAGGGAAAATTATTCTCAAGTCTCAAGAAATTAAGCATGTCACGAAACATATAACCGATGGCTGGTTGTATAGACGCCTAATTAAGCACTTTAGGTTGTTAAGTAGCCAAGAAAAATAAAGGATGAGGTAGAGGAGCTAATTTGCAAGGGTGAGTAAGGTCTAAACCAAGAATAGGAAAGACACCCAGAGATGCAAAGTTTAGTGTAGCTAAAATGGAGTTGAAAAGAACTCATAATGATGATTTCATTTACAGAGCTGGGGTGGCCAATCAATGGTTTAAATGAACTTCCCTGGAAAAGGTATAGTCCCAAAAGGAAAGTACAATATAGGCATGATGATTCAGTGCCAACCTACTTTTACAATATGGTAGTGACGTCTCTCAGCAAAGCCATTGTATTCTGGATTGTGGCGCGGGGTTATAGTGTGAGAAATGTTATTTTGACTAAGAAATGAGGCAAGAGCAAGTATGCGCCACCATTATCTGTGTTTGGTCTGTCATAGCATTTTCAACAAGTGCTTTGTAGTGTTGAAAAGTATTAACTACTTCAGGTTTACCTTTAAGAGGGTAGAATCAAATATACTTAGAAAAATCGTTGTTAAACATGGCGTAATACTTGTTATTGTCATTAGAAATAGCTGTGAGTGTCCAAACATCTGAGTACACTGAACACTACTGGAAAGAGAGGACACTCCTAGTTTATGTGACTTGGAACATTGAGACAAATTGCAAAAAGAATTGCTCTGCTCTGAGACAAACATGACCTGGTGACCCTTAACTAATTATTGAAGAGTTGAAGAAGAAAGATGGCATAAACCACTATGCCAATCCTACTATATATATATATATATATATATATATGTGTGTGTGTATATATTTTTAAATTGTATAAAGAGCTGTACATAATTGCTATTTGTACAGAAAATATCATCTGCTCTAATCCCAAATTGATGAGTTTTTCACGTAACTCATTGAAGGTAACTGGGGTGTGCCAATCCAGAACAGCAGTTGCAATATCTATAGTCATCAGGTAATCCATCAAGAATTTTAACTGTAAGGTCCTCATAATGAACCGGTGCATACATGAGATATACCTGATCATCTACTATGTTTTTGATAGATTACCAGTATTGAGTGATTGTTTGTGAGCCTTTAGTGAGTCTGGCAAGTTGTGCCTTTAGTTGCATAATTCACTCCCTTGTAGGCTTGACATATGTATTTGCAAGAGCAGTCTAAGCCTCATGAGCTGATTTCGAGGAACCAAGAAAGGGGATGATTTGTGGTGATAAAGATCCAATAATAATAGCATTAAGTAGTAACTGGTCTTGGTGAATCCAGGAAGAAAAGGCTGGGTTGGGAATAATAGTATTATTGATTTTTATGGTAGTATAAGGACATGGATGAGTACTGTCAATGTAACCCATTAGGTCGCAGCCAATTAGTGGGGTCTGAAACTGAAATTTCCAAGAAGAATAGTTAGTAGCTGTAAGTTTTAAGGGAGTTTGGCCTGTAACTGTCATAGGTGCAAGATCTTTTACACAACTTCTCTGATGTTTCTATACATATTAAGCAGTTTATGAAATGAAGTAGTGAATTTGTCTATCAACTTCGTATGTGGTGGGCCAGAAAACCAGTTTATTTCTACTCTAAATTCTTGTCAAAATTTAGTCTGTAACAATAAACATCATTTGAGATCGAAATGGCAGCTGGAAATGGAGTTTCTGATACCTGCTTAACCGCTGAAGGTCGAATTTCTCTACTGCAGGGGATTAGTTGGTGGATTCAGTTTGATTGATTGCAGAACTCAACATGTCTCGTAAGAGGGTAGCTCTGATACCATAAAACAATCTAAGTACAAAAGTAATATGTTGCAGCTGAAAGGAAGAACGGAGATGCTGTTTGGGTGTTTAGGAGAAGATTTTATCCCAAATTTGTAGTTTTTTGTGTATGCTCTTATTTGAAACGAAAGATAAATTTTAGTTGAAATCAAGTCATAATATTTGAGACTACTCTACCTTTAATCTGGTTTGACAACTGGTTAAAGTTAGTCATGACAGTCGTTTTGTTGCCTAATTGCCACATTAAAAAAGGCAGAGTTGGCTCTTTTGTTTTGTCTTTTCCGTTTGTTTCTCTCTGAGGTGCAAATACATCAGAGAGGGGCAAAAAAAAAAAAACCCTCTGTGTTTGATGGTATTCAAGTGGATAGAAATGGCTCTTTCCTTTCAATATCTGTCACAGCTATTGAGATTATCAATTCATCTTTTAAATCTAAAAGATGTTATTATTAATGAATATAAAAGATTTCCATGGATTGGACCACACCTTTTGCCATTTCTCGACTGTGCCCACATAGTTTGTTATCTGTTGAAGGATCTTGATGATTCTGCTAGGACTTGCATCTTCTCTATAGAGAAGGAAAATTACAGAGTATTTGTAAAAGCTTATATTCCAGAGTTTGAAAACTTTTTGGTACTTTTGTCTCTGGCTTTCTGCCAAATTCATCTAAAAGTTATCTAAAGAACGAAGTTGTCGCAAGCTTTGTCAACTTTCTGTTACACACTCTGAGAATTAAAGGAAATCTCGAGTTTCCAGCTGGACCTTGTGGTCAGTGATCAGATGGAAGTTCTTATGAAAGAGCTGAGATTTCTGGGCACTTTTCTTGGGGGATGCATCAGTGCAAAACAAGAATATCCTGAAAGAAATTGAAGATGTGTCTAATGAAGCAGCAAGTTTTTGTATTCCTTCTATTTTAAGAAATTGAAGATGTGACTAATGAAGCAGCAAGTTTTTGCATTCCTTCTATTTCAAGAAGGATCAAAGCACTATAACGAATAAAAATCTCGCCCTTAAGCTTTTGATATAGAAAGGATTGAGACGGGGAATGCTAATGCTTAGCATTGAGACATCAAAGAATTGATTGGATGTATGGTTCAACTTAAAAGACATCGCGTATGAAGCTGACGATGCACACAATTAAGTTATTTTAATTTTTCGTTTTGTTTGATGTATTTTGATCAATTCCCTTTTACTATTTACTACATCTGTTCCAAAAAGATGGTCCATGTCAACTTTGCACAGAGATTAAAAAAAGTTCATTTAATAGTATTGGAAAAGTAAAGTTTAACATCTTTTGCCTATTATGCCCTTTCATTTATTAATTATTTCACTTTAATAATTATATTTTTTTAATAACTATACGCATTAAATGAGGGTATATAAGAGAACTCATATTTCAACTATTTTTTAAAAAAGAAACTGGACTATATTTTGAGACGGATAAAAGAGGAAAGATAGACCATCTTTTTGGGACGAAGGTAGTAATTTGTAGCTAGAGATGATGAGAAAAGGATTTTTCTACCTCCAAGTCAATAGCTGATTCTTGTTTTCAGTAATGTCCTGAGTGCCGACGGATATTAGGTAGCATTTTTCTGCTCCTTTGATTTGTTGGTTTGTATTTTCATTTCAATTTTGTAATCGACGAA
Source organism: Nyctanthes arbor-tristis (assembly GCA_963692815.1). Taxonomy (NCBI): domain Eukaryota; kingdom Viridiplantae; phylum Streptophyta; class Magnoliopsida; order Lamiales; family Oleaceae; genus Nyctanthes; species Nyctanthes arbor-tristis. Next base: position 44,370 of record CAVNYN010213190.1, read on the forward strand.
AGAAGCCCTCCCATGTAAATATTTTTCCAAGTGGTAAATGAAATTTGAGTTGCATCAACGTTGTCCATTTAATGCAGTTTTTAGATTGGCACTAGTAAAGCATAATGGGGATTAAGTCATACACATGACATTTTCTTCTTAAAAAATTACACATCATTTTGTAACTGCAGTTATAAACTAGAAGAAAAGAATAGGAAAATAGAGACAAAAGTTGGAGAGAAAACTCTTGAATTGTATTTTCATTCACAACGCATTATGTCTGTTTATACACGTACAAGTGTGTTCTCAAGACAGACTTAGAACACAAGTCAACTAACTTGGAGTGGTGGCTAAGAAAACTAATGGCGGTTAGGATTTAAGGGGTACAATTGTTATTTATTAAATACAATAATTATTTACAACACTTCCCCTTATATGACTATTCTATATAATAATTGTATCATCAAAAACCTTGTTTGAGAAAAATCCAATAGGAAAAATCTACCAAACCAAGGAAAATAATACAATTAACACTATTTTGGAGTGTCCAAGTGTTGCTTCATTAAAACATTGCCAAAAAAACCCAGTTGGACAAAAACTGATTGAAGGAAAAAAAAGTACAGCTGCTCCCCCCTATTTCAGCCACGATGGTTCTCATTCTTAGCCATCATCATCTCTCCAATATCTTCAATACTTTAAAATATTTTCTACTTCAGGTAGCATCAACTCTTCAGGAGTTTTATACTGAGGGTTAATATCATATATGTCACAGATATTTATTACACAAAGAATATGCCTCGTTAAAACCTTACAAGGAAAAAAACGTAGTAGGAAAAAAACTAAGTGAAGGAAAGAGAGTACATTATTCTTTGGATACGTCATTAATGTTGCCTCGTTAAAAACCTTGCTAGGAAAACCCAGTAGAACAAAACCTTAATCAAGGAAAAAATAGTACAATGCGTATCTCTCTCATATTAACTGGCAATGTAAACAAGAACTTTAAGTTCTTTATATGTTTCATATAAGCATATCAAATCTAAGGATATATTTTCATATATTGCCAATCAAATGAAACTTCAGGTTTCAATAACATCCACTACATATTTAATACTCTTTTAGTATAACTTTTGATCATATTATTGACATTGTAACAATTTACAAGATTGCCTTTTTATCTTGACTAACATTCAATGTCAATAATTTTAATGAAATTTAATTCATGATCCTCGCTATTTATTGAGCTCATGAGCGTGTGTAGTTGACTATTATTTTTCGTCGATTCCATCTGGTCTTAGTATATACATAACTTATCGAGCTCTCTTTATTTCAGTAATTTCAGTACCTGAGCCTCTTTAGGCACTTCTTAATTAGTTATCTCAGCATACTCTTCTGAAATATATTCTTCAAAAGGGTTAGCACAAGTATCTGCTCCATATTCGTTTTCATAAATCATAATTTTGAAATTGACCACATCATGTTTTAAGCATGTCGTTAATACATCAAATCCTCTTACAGGATTTTTTATCAATCTAAATTTGAACATTTAACATAGTATATTTTTATTGGCAGCTATACAGTCAGTAATCTTGAAATGCATACTATCTTACAAACTTCAAGTTTGCATTATACATGTGAGGAGTACAATTATGCATTTCATATACTTGTTATTAATTATCAATTTCTCCCCCTAATGCTGAGAAAACTATTTAATTTAAGAAATAGTCGAAAAAACATGATATAATATATATCATCCTTCATAGATGAAGTATACAAAAGGGGATTCCAATCTAATCTGTATTCTCAGCATTATAATAGTATCCATCTTAGCTATTGTGGTGAAGCGACTATACAAATCGTGCTTATCAACTTTAGATGGAAGCTTTTGACTATAAGCCAAATTTAAGGGGTGTCATATACTCTGTTAACATGTTATATAAGAATAATGCTGCAAGTGAAAGGTCGATATTACTTAAACACAAATGAATATTCTCAATCAATAATATAACAAATAAATTGAGGCGTATAATATTATTTTGCGAACTATAGACAATTAACATCTCAAATAATATATAAATATTTAATGACTTTTGGGATAAAATTCACTAGCAAGATTCATATGTATTTTACGATATCTGAAACTTTTGCTCATAATCAATCAGTTGTGCAAATATTCTCACAAACTTCTAGTTACGATTTTGACGTGTGACCTCTAATGGATCCAAATTTATAAAATGTCTAGAAGGTCCACATAGGGGTGAGTGGGCCCACACGGTTTACCCTGAATATGTTCTAGATATATTTGAAACTCAGTTCCAAATAGCTAGTGATTGTTAATAGTCAAATTGCCTGAGAACTTACAGCACACGAGAATTATTTTAAGTGAAAGAATCTATCAGTTCTTTGCAAAATTCTCGATAATTCTTACTATCAACAAACCGGGATGGTCTAGCTGGTTATGCCAAATAATAAAATTTCCATAATATTGAACTTCCGGTTCAATATAACAAGTAATGTATTTGAACAGTACAACCAAAACCTTTTAAGTAAGAGATATTAGATTCTCAACCAAAAACATGCCGCAAGGGAGAATATTGATGATAGATAATTGGATTTATATGAACTATCACTATAGCATGTAACATGACATGATCCCAAGCAAAAGTTGGGAGTTTTGGTTTCATAGACAATGGTCTAACAATTAACTGAACAGTTTTACTAAACTATTTTGAGTGTGAACATGAGCAACTAAATATTCAACCTCAATTCCAATTGCCATACAATAATCGTTGAATGCTTGAGATCAAAACTCACCAGTATTATCAAGACGAGTTTTCTTGATTGAGGAAATGAGCATTTTAATTTTATTTTATGAGCAAGTAGTCTAGTAGAACGATGCATCTCTAGTAGAAAGCAAGCGAACACGGGACCATCTAGTAGAAACATCAATCAATACTATAAATTAATAAATGGTCCATATAATATGGATATCAACCTATACACATCTCCATGATTCTTTCAAAAAAATTAGAGATTTAGTATTTACCTTCATACTGGAAGGTTTGATGACTAACTTGCCTTGTTCATAAATAGAACATGGGGAACCATTTGCTATAAGAATCGTCTAGTTCTTTATATTGTTCCCATGTGAATAATCTGAAGCATCATAATTGCTCATACATACCCAAACATATCATGCTAATGTACAAAGTTCTTTCAATCAATGAACTTCAGGTTCATAATATGGTTTGTCTCAATTGCTTTTATGAACGTATAATACATTCCAGACGGTAATGCCGAGAATTTTTCCTTTATCTGTTTTCGATCAGATACAAAGAAATTTATGCCAAAATATTATTATTCTTTTGCATTATATCAATACAATATTCATTGGATATCTTTAAAAAATCAGCAAATTTCTCTTGAATTTGCTAAATGGCATCATCAATATACAATTTAGTATTATTTGTCAAAGTAATACAAGTTCTTCTGGAGCTTTTGATGATATTTGATGTACTTGATATATAATATTAACATTAGTTTCAGCTAATGATAATTCAGAAAGTACTTTGTCTTGAAGAATTGTATGCATAGTTACACTTACCAATATTTCCTTTTGGGTCAGCAAGGCAGTCGGAGACATCAAAGTGAAGACCATCATAATCAAGGAAATTAGTCTCCACTTTCCTTTTTCCCTTAATTGATTACTAGTCAGAGTTCCACGAGGTATTTTGCCGTACGACCGGTACGTGCTAAATGCGTTTGATGCTCCCTTTTAGATAAGCTATCATTATTGGATGCTTTTATGCATCTCACTATTAAAGTTTTGCTCATGAGTTTTCTCATGTCTTCATCCATAGTTTACGATAAATTGTTGCATTTGCTTCAGGCAATGCAATGAAACCAATTAGGCGGAGCTCATGATTTTTCATATATCATGTGGATCTTTGACAGTAAAGTACTCAACTTTGAGTTAGACATAATAACGAAGGAAACTAAGCACTTTTACACAATCCTTAGATGTGTTTCTTTCTTTTGTTGTCTTACCCAAGCCATTTGAGATCAGATGAACTAAAATATCAAGGGCCCATAACAAATAATTTTTACCGATATGTCACGTGCAACTAACTAAAATGTGGTGATATTGACTCTTAGTATAACTTTATGATATGTAAAGTTATAAATTCAATATCAACATGATATTGAATTTTTATACTCTCCTTCAAGGATTAGTATTTCAGATATCACCAATATCTATAGCCATCAATACATACGCTACTTCAGGAGCATAGTAAATTATACTTTTAAAATTAATTTGGGTTATTGCTGCCCCATGAGCAATAGATCAATATTCTTCCGGAATATTGAATTACCAAATAAATTAAATCCTTAGATCCAATACAAATTGTTCTTTAGGAGTATGTAACATTCTTCAGAATATTACAATTAGTCGTGCTACTTCAGGAGCATCAACTTATTTAATCTAGCTGAATTAATTGACTAAAAGTAAATAACACAAAAACAAATACATAATGTATATAACGAATAATAAAAGGAGATTATTGCTTTACAAGGAACAATATGAAATATTCTTCAGAGATATTTATTTACTGTGTTTTTCTTCAAGAAAACACATATCTAAGTCTTATATATTGTGCTTTTTAGAAGCACACCATATTCAACTAGAATATGATGAGATCATGGTGTATTTTTCAAGAATCACAACGTACTAATCTTAAGAATTTTCAGGACTATTAAGAATTACATAATCGTATTTCTTCAGGAATTACGACAAATCTTATATGGCTTTTCTAAAGCCAATCATATTATTCTGGAATATGAGATGTAATTGATTATTCTTCAGGAACCACAAGAATAATATATGTCAAAACTCTTCAGGAGCCAATCATATTCTTCTGGAATATGGAGTATGAATTGCGATTATTTATCGATCACAAAAGATAATATGTAAATCACAATAATCTTCCGAATTATTAATAGATGTTTGAACGATCATGTTTCTTCAAGAAACCCCGATTAATAATGTATATATATGTCAGGGCTCTTCCGGAGCCAATCACATTCTTTAAGAATATAAGACATAATAGTGATTCTTCAAAAACCATAATGAATCACATATATTATCATCATACTAACAATTAAACCAACTAAGAACTAAATAACAAATAAAAGCAGAAAAAAATAACTATGCTTGTAAAGATTGGATACATTGAAGTTACTACCAACATGAATATAGCTTCTATATAGACAATTATTTTCAAAACATAGAACTTGAAATTGATCTTGAAACAAATAACCAAAGCACTCAAATTGGGCAGTGGCTTTGTGATTTAAAGAAAACACTAATGTTAAAAACTTTCAAATCCACAAAATCCTTTGCAGAATCTAGAGAAAGAATCAACAATTATTGGATTAAATTGGATTCATTCACCGAAACCGAATAAAGAAATAAGAATAAAAAAATAACCAAAGTTTTGAAAGTTCTTTAAAAGAATCGGTGGAAATAAAAATATTTAGGAGTGTGTCGTACTGATAACGTGTTATAAACTAGAAGAAAATAATAGAAAAATAGAGAAAAAAGTTGGAGAGAAAACTCTTGAACTGTATTTTTATTTACAACACATGATGTCTGTTTATACACGTACAAGTGTATTGCCCAAGAAAGACTTGGAACACAAGAAAACTAATGACGGCTAGGGTTTAAGGAGTATAATTGTCATTCACTAAATACAATAATTATTTATAACAACTGCCTTATTATTATATAATTTTATATAGGTTATATGACTTTAGTACAGCGTCCTTAACAAATCTCGCCTTGAAAGCTCCTTTTTCTAATTTTTGAACTCTCTTAATTTATTGTTATAGTTGGTGTTATTTTTCACATTTGAATTTTATTTATATACAAAAATCACTATTTTTCCCAACATTTCAAATTGACTCCCACCTCTAAAACTTAAATATGTGGTATTATCAGTGGTTCTCATAAGTATCTTTTCATGATTATTAATTTCAAAAAATATATATTAGTAATGCAGTTTCCTTATCATGTGCAAGGTACATATTTTACTTGTAAAAAAGACACTATTTTTTAAGAGGAGAACTCTTATATATTACCATATTACAGCAATACTCGAAGAATTTTGTTTGCCTCTTAAATTCTTTAAATATTATAAGGAGAGTGCAAGGGAGCTAGCAAAATCGAATCCTTAACTAAAAATATGAGACACACACTTACATACCATCATCAGACCACATGAGTTTCAGCCTCGAAGATGCTTTTGGTGTAGTGTGGATGGTAATATATGCCTAAAGTTATTTGGTATATACATGTTTAGTTGAAGATGAAGAGGCTATTGCTACTAAGAAAGAGTTACAATTTGCATGACACCTTAGCTTGTAATCATAACCTTGGGTTGATGATCCTCGTCAATTTTCGGCCATGCTGAGTTGTTTAGACCCTCAAATTTACGATTTTTTATTTTTATATTATTTTTTATTTATAATTTTACGTTTTCGACCCTAGGGCCCGTCTAGGGTTATTTAAATATCATTCAAACTTTATTTTCATCATACATTGCTAAATAACAACCTATATTATTTGTTTAACAAGCTATATTATTTGAGTAACAAGTTATATTATGTACGTAACGAGCTACATTATTGCGTAAGAAGCTATGATTTTCTGTGTAATATCTATGATTTTTTTTAAGAAAAAAATAAAAAAATTCCGGCTTATGGATTCTGAATGACCATCCGTCGAAATCCAACTGATTAACCAGTCACCCCCGCGGCCGACGAATGGCCAGCTCTGATGGGGGTCGGAGTTTTAAAAAAATATTATTATAAAAATAATAAAAATGTAAAAAAAAAGAATAACATACATTGTTATTCATGTAAATACTGGATAACATGCTATGTTATCGAGTGTTTTTGAAATAAATAAACTTTATGAAGTATTTATTGAAATATTTTAGCAAACCAAAGTAAACATGAAACTTCCCCGACAAATAAATAATTAACATTATACTGATTTTGAAGTAGGGCTGGGCACAAGATCTGGAAAACCCAAAAACCTGACCTTTTCGACCTGACTTAGTTAGGGTAATATAGAGGGCGGGTTGGTCCTCAGGGCAGAGAGATGAGAAACGATAAGAACCATTTTTCTGCAACACATTTTGGTTTATTTTCCCAAATCGCATCTCAAATCTCTAGTCAACTCACCCACCAACACCCATTTCATTCTTCACTCTCTCTCTCTCTCTCCCCCTCTCTCCCTCCCTCCCTTTTACTCGATTCGACGAACCCTAAATCCTCCAATGCCACCACTATTCTTCCTCCGGTCGATCACTGCCCCCCGCCACCGTTGGTGACACCACTCGATCGTTGCCGCCTACCGCAAATCCCACCGCTGGTGAGACCATTCTTCAAAAGGTACGACGTCAAATGCAGAAGAAAAAACGACGTCAAATGCAGAAAAACGAAAAAGTTTAAGAGCTTCTGGAATCTGCGAAGTAGAAGGTGAAAATATATATATATATATATATGTATGTATGTGTGTGTGTAAAGGAGTTTTTAGGAATGTGGGGCCCATTATAGGACATAACATTGGATTGGAAGTTTTGGAGGCCCAATTTATTGGCCCTTTTCATCATAGTCCAACTTTGGCTTTTTATACTTGAATTGGGCTGGTTATTTTTTTTTTTTTGGGAATTTTCATCGATTACTGTGTAAAGCCAATAATTTCTATATTTACTGTGTTGTTTTTTTAAATATACTGTATTGTTATATTTTTATGTTATTTTGTTATTTTTACTCTCCCTCTCCCACCCCAACCAGCCCACGCCTTTCCCACTCTAGCCGATCAGAATCTTGTAGTTTTTTTATTTCCTTTTCTTTCTCTTTTCCTTTCTCCCCATTCTTTTTAAATTTTTCTTCTTTTCGTTTTTCCAGCGATGTTGTCGGAATCTTATTCTTCTTTTTTCATTTTTGTTTTTGATTTTTTGTTGCTTTTTGTTTTCTCTTTTTCCTATAACAATTTTTAACGAAGTCTGGTATATGATAAGCAATATTATCATGTTTAAAGGTCCGTTACGTGTGTAACAAGTTATGTTATTTGAATAACAATATATGTTTTTGTTTAATAATATATGTTATTAAACAATTTATGTTATTTATGTAATAAGCTAATGTAGAACATATGTTAGAATGGATCGTGGGAGAATTGGATCGAAGATGATGTTGAAATTTGGGTTTGCCATTTGGCGCAGAATTTAGCAACGACGAGGCAATCAAGTGAGCACCATCAGTTTTTGGCAATTCGAGGACATTTAGGCGTTTAAATTTATGATTTTATTTTTTCCATTTTTTATAATTTTTTTATGTTTTTTACCGTAAGGCTTGTCTATGGTATTTAAACACCGTTTAGACTTGTTTTAGTGATTTAATTTTTATGTTATATGCATACAGACTGTGTTATTTGTAAACATGTCATGTTATGTATGTAACACACTATGTTATTTGCATCACAAGTTATCTTATGTGTGAAGCTATGGTATTTATGTAACAAGCTACATTATTTGTGTATCAAGTTTTGTTATTTGTGTAACAAGATATATTATGTATTTAACAATATATGTTGTTAAACAATTTATGTTATTTGTATAACAAACTGTGTTATTTTTATAACAACTTATGTTAAAATCGCATAACGTCATTTATTATATAAATTACAACATCAAACAATTGATACTATATGAATAAAAAAAAGAAAAAATTGATTAGAAATAAAAGAAAGAAAACAAAGAAATAAGGGAAATAAGGAAAGAAAAAATTAAAAAAAAAAGTACAAAGGAAAAAATTTCGGCCGACAGGGTCGCCACAATCCAGTCGGCCGGAATTTGGCAGACCGATCGGCTGCCAACGACCGGACGAGCATCGGCCAGAATTTGGTAGGCCGGTCGCTGACTGCCAGAGGCCTGGGGGTGCGTTGGGGTGGGTATGAGGGTTAGGGGGTTGGGTTGGGGTATTAAAAAAATATTTATTAAAAAGAAAAAATAATAAAAATATTAAAAAAAGTAACATGCTTTTTATCTATACAACACAGTATGTTACAGTATTTTTGAAATTTAAAACATTTATCAATATTTTTGGAATAAACTAAAGTTAAGTATGTATTTGCGGAAAAACTCATTTTTTATGCATAATGGGCCTTTTGGCCTTGTTTGCAATTTTGGGCCAACATAGGGCCAGCCCAGACCGTGAACCTGACTCAACCCTGGTCGACTGAGGTTGAGTCGGTTTTTTTAACCGTGCCGGTTTGGCTCAGTTTGGATTCTTCGGACCTGACAATATCTCAGGACGGGTTTGAGTCAAGGCCAAGCCCGACCCACCTTCGACCCGAACCCGACCCAATGCCTACCCTATTTCCAAGCGTCTCACAGGGGGGAGTATGTGCGTGGTTCAAATCTGAACCTTCTTTTTGAAAACTTGAGCTTACAGTTTAATACAAGTCATGATTCATGAGGTCCTAATAACTAACTTTACATAGTCTCAAATTGCGATCGGAACGTGAATGTTGTGCAACCAGATTGCTTTATCACTATGACTAATATTCATCAACATCATCAATATATAAAAGATGGAATATGTGCAAATAATTTACTTCCTCATTTTGTCACTTACTTTTTTTCCTTATTTAAAAGTCAATAAAACTTCAATCAAATATATAACTGAAAAAATTACTTGACATTTTCTTAAAAAGTTACACAACATTTTGTAATTGTCTCATTATTATATAATTCTACATAAGTATTATGACTTTAGGACCGTCTCTTTGACACTAATCCTTGAAAGCTCCTTTTTGTAATCTTTGAACTCTCTTAATTTATTGTTATAGTTTAGCATTATTTTTCATATTGTAGATTATATTTTCTATACAAAAATCACAATTTTTCCCAACAATTCAAATTGACTCTCCCTATAAAATGCAGTATTATCAGTGGTGTACATAAGTATTTCATGATTATTAATTTCAAAATATTACTAATGCAGTTTCCTTTTCACATGCAAAGTACATTTTATTTACTTATTATAGTTTTAAAATGTGAAAAGTATATGTTATTTACTTATAGTTTAAAAAGACATTATCCTTTGAGATGAGAACTCTAATAAAATACCATATTAGGGCAATACTCGGAGACTCCTTTTTTTTTTTTTCTTTTGGTTTAATTATGTGAATATTATAAAGAGAGTGTAAAGGGGCATAATTGAATCCTTAACTAAAAATATGAGAAACCCACTTACATATATATACCATCATCAGACCACATGGATCTCGACCTCGGAGATAATTTTGGTGTAGTGCGGATGGTCAAATGCCTAGAGATATTTGGTATATACATGTTTAGTTGAAGATGCGGAGGTTATTACTATTTACTACTAAGAAAGGGTTAGAATTTCCGTGACAACTTCAGCTCCCTATTGCTGCAATTGAGACCGATTCTTCAAATCCCATGATCTCTACCATATGTCTAGTAGGATTATCTTACTAGACACAAGTGTGATGAGGTATCGTTGGACACGTATATGTGGGTTCTCCTACAGTGAGACAACTCACATATTGGTTTTCTAATGATCTCCCGACATATGCATCTTATGGGATAATATCCCACTAGACATACGGTGGCAAATCATTTTTACTGATTCTCCGGAGGCAGTGCAATTTCCTTGAAACAAACTTCACTTATGCTCCAAATACTTTGGACAATACCAATTTATAACTCATCGTCGTGCTTGTCAGCTGAAATTATTTCACATGACCAAAAGATAAATCTTCATATAGGTAGTGCTATGACACTTCCGTCCAAGTGACGTGGCATGCAATAATGACATCTCCTGAAAGTGCTAAAAATTTTGTTGTTATTATTTGTACATCTAGTACACATTGTATTGTGTTATGAAATCTTGTATTTTGATATATGTTACACTGATTCAAAAACTTGTGCCACGTATAAGCTATTTTAAAACTTATACAAAAATAATGTGTATCTACTGGTTATTTTGGTGTCAATTTAACACGTCACATGTAATTTCTACTAGTTATTTTGGTGTCAATTTAAAATGTTGGAGATATGCATATATACATACTTCTATACCTTTGTTTTTCTCATATTTTTTTCACACAAGGGTGACATAGATATGTGATTTGAACCTCAAACCTCCCCTAAAATACGAGACAGCACAATTCGAACCCTCTTTTCCTCATCTTGTTTCAACTGAGAAATGAATATTCATATATGCTAATTCATTGAGCTTGAAAAGAAATATACACGAGTTACACACACATACAAGAAAATTATCTTGCTATTTGAATAAAAGTTAGAAATTTAAAATCTTATCATCTTATCCACGATCAGCAATAACGTGAATAATCTTGTACGTATATATCAAGCTAATACAACAAGAATCGTAAGGACATTCATCAATTAATTTAATAAAAAAAAACTGACAACTTAACATATTTGTTTATAACGTTACAACGCGTTTAACGAAAAAATAATTCAAAAGAAAATATATGATATTAGAAGACTTGTTCCCATTGCCGGTTTACTAAACATTAATCTCTAATGCATAGTTAATATCGAATATCATAGCTCAAAGTTCAACATGAAAAAGATAGTGAGAAAAAGGAGAGAGAAATTGAGTGGAAAGAGAGATAAAAGTGTAGAAAAATAGAGGGAAATTCAAAAAAGATGATAGAGATAGAGACAAATTCAAAAATAATAATAAATTAATAGTTGATATGGTAAAGAAGAATGTAGATATATGATATTGCAATTCACACGATGAAGAAAAAATAAAGAAAAAGTGGGGTAAAAGAAATTAAAGTGATTAAAAGAAAAAGAAAATAGGAAACATATGAGACCCGTCAATTTTTTTGTGTGTATCTCTCTCATGTTGAACTTTGAGCCATGAGATCGGAACATTGACTATACATTGGAGATGCTCACATGGTTTTGGACTATTTGTTTGTTCCCAACAATGCTTCGAAGTTAATTAGTCCTATCTATCTTTTCCCAGAACACAATAGATTCCAAGTTGAAAATTAAAAATCAATTATTCACATGCATGTTGGAGATTAATTCGACATTATGAATCAAAAAAAATTAATATCTCATTAATTATAATTAATTAATTTATCTTTATTATTTTAATTTCTTTCAATCTTTCTTTCTTGTTTGACTTTACGTGTTGTAAGATCTTGTCACCCATATTGAAGGATAGAAACAATCCAATGAGCATCTTTTTGCATATATATTGTCAGTAATTAGATTATTTTTCTCTTCTTCATTGGAACATAATATTACAATTTTCAGATATGTCTAATCATTATTTTTTTCCCCTCCCTTAAATGAATTGGATGGATCTATCTAAGTAGTTATTTTCACGGTTAAACTTTGGCTTAATTACTTAGTTCGAACATTCTATTTTAATTTCAACTTTTTTCCCCCTTAACTCGTCCTTTCATAATAATTTTCACAAATACTGGAAATTGCTAGCCACGATTTTTCACTTTTGCACTATGTTTATGT